>PVHX01010642.1:0-68967 GCA_004024805.1 Geosciurus inauris | reverse complement strand
GTGGCTCAAGCCTGTAATCCCAGCACTTAGGGAGGCTGAGACAGGAGAATCGCGAGTTCAAAGCCAGCCTCAGCAATGGCGAGGTGCTAAGCAACTCAGTGAGACCCTGTCTCTACATAAAACACAAAATAGGGCTGGGGATGTGGCTCAGTGGTCGAGTACCCCTGAGTTCAATCCTCAGTACCAAAAAAAAAAAAAAAAAAAAAAGAAAAGAAAAGAAAATTATCAAAGTTTTATGATAGTATTTTATTTGATGGATGTTCATTTCAACTGGCTTTTTTTTTTTTTTTTTTAAAACCAGGGATTGAACCCAAGTGCACTTAGATAGAATCACATCCCCAGTCCTTTTTATTTTTATTTATTTTTTATTGTGAGACAGGGTTTCACTAAGTTGCTTATGGCCTTGCTAAATTGATGAGGTTGGCCTTAAACTTGCAAATCCTCCTGCTTCAGCCTCTTGAGCCACTGGGATTATAGGAGTGCACCACCCAGTTCACTGCTACCCTGTATTTACAATTGGTTATCATTTGCCTTATTTGCCTCATTTTACTCCCTGTGCTGCAAGTAGATGTCACCCAGGGAGAAGCCACTGGACTCTTCTGGCCTGGAGCTCACAGTGGGTCTCCATTGGAACCTACAGACTGTGCTAACCAGAATCACAGGGGCGGGGAGGATAACTCAGGCTGGTTAAAAAAAAAAAAAAAGTGGGGCCAGTAATTCAGTTTTAATTTGTACTGGAATGTGTATTCAGACTGAAGGCTGGATTGCTGTCTTCCTGGGTAGATGATCTCAGGAATTTGGAACTCATTGCATATGTGCACTGCCGAGCTTTTACCTCCTTTCCCCTCCATGACATTTGCTTTGCTATTTCTTTTGTGTGTGTATGCAGAGTTTGGTGGTTAATTTCATCAGATTGTAAAAACAATGCTTTCTACTTCTTGAATTTCCCCTCCCCCAGTTCTGGAAATGGAACCCAGGGCATTGGGCATCCTAGGCGAGTGCTTTTCCACTGACTTACATGCCCCTCCAGCCTTTCGCTTCTTGAATGTGACAACCAGTTCTCTCTTTGTTCTATTCAATTGACTTGCATTGACTGAGACTTCCCCCATGGACAGACACTGCATAAAGGATGATTAGGATTATCCCCCTGCCCATTGCTCTCTGCCCTGCAAGGAGCTCCACAAGGGAAAGGTTCTATGATAAAGGAAGGGAGATTTGTGGAACTGAGTTGTAAGTCATTTCTAATGATAAAATCATTCTACCACCCACAATAAAGAACAGTAAATAGTGATTGGAGAAGTCAAAGTGGGTTTGTTAGACCTAATTTATATAATTTAATATTTCTTTAGACATAAATCAAAGGACTATGTGAAACCACAAAATTTTGAGGTTAGAAGAACCACAGGAATCATAATAAATTCTTATTTACAAGTGAAAGAACTTAGGCCTAGGGAAATTTGGGTTACCTCAAATTTTCTCAGCTCAGTCAAGATATTTTAATTTTTACCTGAAGTATCCAGTGGCAGAGAGACTGATTCTTTGTTCAAATGCTGCTTCTATCTGCAGAATGGGCATATAGAGTAGAAATGAAATAGGTATACCATTTTATAAGTAAAAATAAAAATATTCTATATTATAAAGATTGACATCACACTTTGGGAGGCTGAGACAGGAGAATTGCGAGTTCAAAGCCAGACTTAGCAAGGGCAAGGCGGTAAGCAACTCAGTGAGACCCTGTCTCTACATAAAACACAAAATAGGGCTGGGGATGTGGCTCAGTGGTGGAGTACCCCTGAGTTCAGTCCTCAGTACTAAAAAAAAAAAAAAAAAAAAATTGACATCAGATTGTTGTGGCTGGTGCTTTGCCCCTCGTAGTATACTTATCATAGTAGTTTCCCCTCAACTGGCACCATGACAATTTCCCTCTGATTGACTTTTTAAAAAAATTATTTATTTTTTATTTTATTTGTTCTTTTTAGATACACATGACAGTAGAATGTATTTTGACATATTATACATAGATTAAGTATAACTTATTCTAATTAGGATAATTAATAAGATCTCATTCTTGTGGTTGTACATGGTGTGGAGTTTCACTGGTAGTGTATTCATTCTGATTGAGTTTAGAAGTCTGTATTAAACAAAAATAAACTGGAATTCTGCTTCATATCCATGTTACATGGGCTAAATCCACAAGTTACTTGGGCTTCATTTCTAAGTGTTAAAATTCTAGTAAGTATATATAAGTAAGTATGAGATAATTGTTCTAATGAAACAGATGTTGGATATTGTGAGGTTGGATTAAGCAAGTCATTTCTCTTGAGATATATTCAATAGTAACTAGGCCTTCTAGTTTTCTTCCTCCCTACCCAAAGCATCAAATCTTTGACTTAGGAAGGCTCAGGTTTTTCTTCTCCTTTTCTACTTAGGCAGAATGGGTGAAATCCTCTGAGTATCCTTCATACACTTCCCTTTCTTTTCCCAGTGACTGCTATTTCCTGTGTATGCTTTCCTTACAACCTGGCATGCATGCATCCTGGCATAGCCTTCTAAATCTTTGATAACCCTTTCCTTTCATAGAAATCCACTGAGCTAGGGAATAACTTTCTTGGGGGAAGAAGCATGCTGCAGCATTGTGACAGAGATTTAGAAGAATTGTCCTATGTGGGCTGGCTGTGCGCTACTGTGACACTTTCTCAGTACTGGTTCCAATTGTTTCCTCATTTGTAGTAACAAATGCAGAGGAACACTTACCCAGTCTTCCCATGTGCCTTCTGGATTTTTCTTAATGATTGGCTCAAGGCGTTTCAGAAGGATCTGACAAGCATTCTTGAAGAAATAAAGAAGAAAATCCACATTAGGAAAGAGTCTGCTGGTTAGGGTTTGTGTGAAAGAATATTCATTGATCATCCATTTGGTCAGAAAGTGCTTATGAAGTGCCTGCTCCTGCTAATCTGGGAACAGAGATAACACAGCCCCTGCACTTAAGTGTCTGTTACTAGAGGATTTTCCCCTTCTTGGCACAGTTGCTGTGAAAATATGGGTTCAACTGAATTTCTATTCTCAGATCCTCTTTCTTGGATGAATCAAGGTTTTCATTCTTTCTTCTGCTTTTCTACATCTTTGTTCTATGCTTTCTTTTGCACTTTCTAGCCATTAAAATAAATGGAATGAACATCCTATTTTCCTGCAAATTTGTGCTCTTCAGTTTGAAGCAATGACATGCAATGACCCTCCGGGTTTGAAACACTGAACTCTGTTCATCCTTCCATCTGTTCATCCACCTGCTATTAAATTGTTACAATGAAGGCCTTGGCTTTGGGTTCAAAATGAGAAAATAAGAAAATTGGACTTATAATAACCTAGATCCACAAAATTTCTAATCCTTTAAATAGAAACTGAGAACTCAATACTCAAGAAGATAGATTTACACTTAGTTTGGTTTGACAGCTCTCATACACATCGACCTGTTTTCCTATTATGTTGCATTCTACCCCAAACAGGATCTCATGAATTTGTGGTTTTTCACACATTTGTTCTGAGCAAAAGAGTCTCTGATTTTTGACCCTTTTATATGTCACCATATAGGTAAGACTGATTTTATTTTATTTTATTTTTTGGTACTGGAGATTGTACTCAGGGGCACTCGACCACTGAGCCACATCCCCAGCCCTATTTTGTGTTTTATGTAGAGACAGGATCTCACTGAGTTGCTTAGCGCCTCACCGTTGCTGAGGCTGGCTTTGAACTTGTGATTCTCCTGACTCAGCCTCCCTAAGTGCTGGGATTACAGGCTTGCGCCACCGCGCCTGGCTGGTAAGACTGATTTGAAAGCAGTGCTTCTGGGTGGCAACCCTGAAGTGCCCTAGGGGAATATGCCTCCTGATAATGTTTTAATGGACAGAGTTTATAACAAAAACTTGACAAACACAGTAGATATCACTTTAAAAGTATATACAATCAGATATTTGAATCAGAGACTAGGAAGTCATGATTTTATTCTGAGATAGTGCAAATTCAGTGCTTTTTTTGAAGACATCAATTATAAAATAAGTACAAAGGAAAGCCGAGTACTTTGGTGAAACCACACCAATGACGACACTATAATTGTACCATATCTACTTGGCTGGGGTTTGGCTGGCCTGCCTACCTGCTTGTAAGAACTGGTTTGTGTCCAGGGTAACTGGCACAGTTCTGTATTACCTGGTACTGAAATTTCTGTTGTGTCTCCCAGGAACAGAGATTCCCCTTTCACCAAAATCCATTCTCCTTTCTTCCATGGTAGCCAGGCATATGGTCTCCCACTACTCTACATTTCCCAACATCCCTTGCAGTTAGACACAGTTCAAGACTAGTTCTGCTTATAGATTATGAGTGGAAGTGACTTGCATCTCTCCCAGGTCTAGCCTGGAGTCTTCCTCATGGGGCCTTCCTTGCATATTAGAGTGCTGGTGCTCAATCAAGGCTATCTTGAAAGCCAGTTGCTGCAGATAATGGAGCCACCATCCATCTGGGCACCTGAATGACCAAATGCTCCCTCTGGACTGATACGTGTGTAAATGTGAAAAAGGGACTTTTGTTGTGTTTGAACCATTATAGTCGGCATCTATTTGTCACTTCATTTTAGCTTACTCCAAGTAATATACTCTCTCTTTTTAAAAATTTTTATATGTAAGAGTTTATTTGAGCATTTGAGAACTCATGAATCGGGCAGCACTTGACATCCTGATACACTCTCTTGACATTTTGGTTGTCCTAAGATTATGTTAGTGACACAGATGATTTCTCTGAAGCTAACTGCTGTGCCTTTATCCAGCTATAAAAACAGGAGATGTGGAGAAAGCACACTGGGGAAAGAGACATGAGGGATCACCTGCACAGCTCTGCCATTGACATCTGCACCGATGGATGCTGCTGTTGCAATTGTATTAGGCACCGTTGCTGTGCTTGTTTCACAGATGTGCAGGTAAGACATGGGGATTTTTAATTCACGGCTGGCCACCTATGGGAAAAGGAAATATTTTCAAGTCCACAAGGACTCCTATGAAGACTTAAGTCAATACTTTTCCTTAAGAACAAAAAATTTCATCCACGATATACTTTGAAACCTAAACTAATATGCTTTAAAAGCATGCATTAAAATAACTTTTCAGTAGTGCCTTATACTGCGTTTTAAGGTTTTTTTTTCCTTGATAATAAGTCAAAGTGGTTTTTCTTTTCAAATTTCTGCCTTTAGAACATTTAAGATTTCCTTTATTTTAAAGTTTTACATGTATAGGGAGTAGGTCAGATTGAGATTTTCAGAAACTTATTTGTTGGAATGATAGGAACAAATAGAGACAGATGATGAGTAGATAGAGATTAATCGTATTGACTGACTCGGAGTTTGTTCTGAAGTCTGTTGGTGTCAGTCTTAGATGAACTTGGAAAGACTGTGAGGGCTTCCTTCTTGCTCTCATCTCATCTTAACTTTAGCTTATTTCTTTTTTTTTTTCTATTTGTTCCCACTTGTTTATACTTCTCTAGTATTTGCTCTTTACATTCTTATTTTCTGTTTGTTTTCTTCTAGTTTCTCTAGGAAACACATGTAGAAGTTAAGATACTTAATCAGAAAGAAATTAAAAAAAAAAAGAAAAGCAAAGAAATGGAAGGGAGAGGAGTAGGAAAGGAAAAAGCTCTATTCTGGTTTTTGTCATCTTTTAGGTTTTGCAAAAATACCTTCTAAAGATGTCTGTAGGTATGTATCTGTTCTCGTCCCCAAATGCCAACCTTCTAGTTAATGCCATTAACTATTGAGTTTCCCCAGAAAGATGCAACATTAAAAAAAAAAAGACAATTTCATTGTTTCTTAGTCGTGAAAATCCAAAGGGAATGTATTGGTTCGACAGCTGGAGCTAGTGTCAGGTTATGTCTGCAGGTAGGAAATTTATGGTCTCGTAAGTTCTCTCAGCATCTTTTTTTTTTCTACACGTTCCTTACAAAAGTAGACAGGCTTTGTCTATGGGACAGAATTGCCAGCCACTGCTGGCCTACAGCATAGTCCCTAAACAACCAATGGGAAAACTTAGTTCCTCTCTCCCAGCATCTACCTGTCTGTTTCAGAAAAGAACACTGATTGGCTTGCATGAGTCATGCCTTCTGTTCCTGCAGCTGATGGGGTTGGTCAGGCCCAGATCGCGCACCTATATCAGTGGCAGACATGGAAGCAAGGAGGGGGATGGGGCTAAAAGGAACCTGAACTGAGGAGTCCTTTAGAAACATGTAAAATGTAGGAGGCGTAATATTCTAAAAGAGCTAAGGGGCATGATAGTGAAAAGTTCCAGATGTGCTCTGCAACAATCATAAATTTGTCACAAGGTTAAATGTATTCAATTTAAAGGATTATTCTTTTACTCATCTAAGATTATTTTCTTCTTACTTTCCATGTATGTGTATGTGTATACATATCCTTTAAAAATTATAGGATGATAGTTGACAAAATTCTTGGTCTTAAAATGCCAGCAACCTAACATTGTTGTGTGAAATAAAAAAAAAAAAATACTGGTCTCAAAATAGAAGAACTGAAAAACTCCTCCTCTTGGTAAGCCTGCATGGAGCACCCACCATATGCTCTACGGGCTCATGAGTGGCATCTTCACTAACAAACACCTCCATCCCTAAGCCTTGGAACAGTATTGCCCATGTGTGGGATTTCTGCTATCTCCATCATTGTATTTTGTATGTAAGAAGCTTTTCAACTGAATAGTCAGGGTCTTACAGTTTAAATCATCATTTACCCAAATTTCAGACATATCAACAATGTACAGAGAGATTACTAATTTAATTCCATTTTTTTTTAACCTGTAGCATTTTGGTGTGAATCCCTTGTCCCAGTTCGTTGCCTCCATGTGTGACCAATACAGAACCATCCGTGTAGATATGAACAAGTGCAGCTGCCTATAAAACAATCCAGAAGGCACATCTCAGTGTAAGGTGGCACTCAGGAAGTTCAATGTAAGAAATGAGGTGGGGAGCCGGGTGCGGTGGTGCACACCTATAATCCCAGCGGCTCGGGAGGCTGAGGCAGGAGGATCATGAGTTCAAAGCCAGCCTCAGCAAAAGAGAAGCACTAAGCAACTCAGTGAGACCCTGTCTCTAAATAAAATACAAAATAGGGCTGGGGATGTGGCTCAGTGGTCAAGTGCCCCTGAGTTCAATCCCTGGTACTCACCTCAAAAAAAGAAATGAGGTGGAAAAAAAAGAAATGAGGTAGGGAAATACAAGTCTCATGGAGCATTGAGGGTTAGAAAGGCAGGGTTTTCTGGTACAATTCTGGAGCTTAGTTTTGGTTTATGCAAAAAGTCACCTGTACAGCAGTTAGGAACCTGACTTAGTCAGAATCCTTTTGGAAACCTCAGGAGTTGTGAGTATTGGTTCCAACTGCTTCAAAATTGGCCGCCTGCTTAAAGCCCCTGGCTGACCACAAAGTGAATGAATTAAATACTTTCCCAGCCTGGGTTCAGTTCTAGACATATGAAAAAGGAGTATGACATGGTTCTTCTCCAAGTGGTTCACAACAAAGTGGGGAGATAGGGTAGAACCCAGGCATCGTAGTGCACCATGGTCAGTGACATACTGAGACACAGGGGCCCTGGGAGACCTCAGCAGACAAGTCCAACTTCTCCTTTGCTGCTCGGGGATGTGTTCTCTGAAGTTACAACTGAATGGAGTCAGGAAGGAGAGAAGGGTTTGCTAACGGACAAGGTAGGCAAAATCTCCCCATTGCCTGTGAGGGAACGCCCTGCTCCTTTTACAACATAAAGCCCTTTGGTTCTGGTCTCTTGCTTTTTTTCTAGCTGCATCCTTGTCTCTTGCCCCACTGCTGCTCCTCTCTGACCTGGACTCTTACTTATTCTGTTCTCTACTCCTGGCTTGCTCCTCCTCCTGTTCTTTCCCTATCTGCCCAGTCTTCAGACCTATAGCTCCAGTCTCTGTTCTATTAAAACTTCCCTGTATGCTTTTCATTTCATCTGGAAAAGATGCATCACCTGCTTCTCTGTAGGTCTGCTTACCAGAAGTACTGGGTTGAATAGTGTTCCTCATCTCCCTGCCCCCACCCCCAACTGCCACCATTCATGTCCACCTGGCACCTACAAATGTAATCTTATTTGGAAACAGTCTTTGCTAATATAATTAGTTAAGATGAAGCCAGACTGAATGAGAGTGGGCCCTAAGTCCAATGATAGGTGTCCTGATGAGAAGGTCATGTGGAGACACCAGGGAAGATGCCTATGGAAAGATAAGTGGCCACTGGAGTTATGCTGCCACAAGCCAGCAGCAGCAGGAGCCACTAGAGGCTGGAAGAGGCAAGGAAGGAGTCTTCTCCAGAGCCTCCAGAGGGGCAGAGCCTTGCTGATGCTTTGATTTTGGACTTTCAGTTTCTGGAACCGAGAGAGAATAAATTTATTGTTTTAATCTACCCAGTTTGTGGCATAAATAGTGTTCACAGATGAACACAAGAAAGGGTCCCTGATCTTGTGCATCTTTGTGTCCTATGGAGAACTTGGAGCAGATCTGAATCACAGAGACACTATGCAAATGTTTGCAGAGTAGATAGATGGAAAGGCGGTATTTTTCCTTCCAGAAGAAGGAGGGATTAAGACTTCAGCTCATTCCTGTCTGGAGATGCCTGGAGGCTCCAGGATGGCTTGGAGGGGCGGAGAATGACAAGGCGTGTAGGTGCTAATAACAGTCTTTCCCCACTGTGGGTCTTTGACTCCCTCTGAGGACACTGCTCTCATTGTAAGTGATCTGATCTTGCATTGTGAGTCATCAGCTGACCTAAAATAACACCTTTCCATGCCTAGCTAAGTGGTTCTTGGTGCATCAATTTAGAACGGAGAGGAAGATGGAGGCCTTGCAAATGGGAGATTTAAAATCATTGCTTGATTTAATTTTTTGTGTGTGTGAGATGAGGAGTTGGCTCCCATGGATGAGAGCAGCGAGGCTGTTGTTTAGGTGAGAAGTGAACATCTAGGTGAAGAGAGCTGTGATATAACAAAAAATAAATATTTAGTCTTTCTGGTTGGTTCTTTTTTTTTTTTTTTTTTTTTTGTGGTGCTGGGAATTGAATCCAGGGCCTTGTGCGTGCAAGGCAAGCACTCTGCCAACTGAGCTATATCCTCAGCTTTATCTCTAGTGGTTGGTTCTTGGTACAGAGCTCCTGAAACCCTGGAATGTGTCGTACTATATTTTGTCTGTTAATGAGACGACTCATAGGTGCCTAGATGACTTTAGGACGAGGGGACTGATGTGTGTGCGTGTGAGTGTGTGTGAGGGTGAGCATCCTTCAGCCCCTCCACCTGCCCCAGTGGGGAGCTTCTGGGCTGGTGAACCCCCAGAGGTCACAGGCGCTCTGTGTCCCTCCCCCATGCCCTGTCCCATGTGTCTCTTCCATTCAGCTTTTCCTAAGTGGGGTCTTTTATAATGAATTGGTAACCATCATAAGTACTGTGCTTTCTTGAGTTGTTTATTGCAGAAAATGACCAAAACTGAGCATGTCTAGTGAAAACCCCCAAATCAGCTGTCAGCAGGCAGAGTGTGTATGAAGTGGGTGAGGTCTCCTGGGACTCAGTCCTTGGCCTATGGCATCTGTGCTAACTCTAAGCAGGTAGGATAAGAACTCATTGAACTGCATTGTTTGGTCACCCAGTTGGTGTTGGGGAGTTGGTTTGGAAAAGAGAACATTTGGTGTCAGAAAGAAACCATACAGGCAGCTATCTGGGGTCCTAGCCATTGATTCAGTCCAGCTTCCAGACCTGCTAAACTTCCTACACCTGTTTATAGAATAGGTACCTTGCCCCTGAACAGGAATGTGACCCAGAAGCCCAGGGCATCTCATCCTACCCGTAGGAGTAAGAGCCCTGAAAGGTGCCTCTGGGCTGCCCTGGAGAGGGGCTTAGGACCGTCCTAGGTGACTCCCAGTGTTCCCGGAACCCTGCCAAGTGCTCTGCATTCCGTATTTCACAGAATCCTCATCAGTCTGAAGAGAGAGATTATTATTGTATCACTTTGTGATGGAGGAAGCTGAGATTCAGAGAGGTTAAATACCTTGCTTTAGTGTACACACAAGGAGATCTAATGTGTAAGATTTTTCCCAGTTGCTGGGTTTTCTAATTTTGGTGGACCGTAATGGCGTAACAACCAATCCCAGTTTTCTGAACAGCTTTCCTACCCATGACTCATTGGGATTTAGAGATGACTTGTGGGTCCTAGCCCTCACATTATTTAAGTGACTCATCTGCATGCTGCCCTTCCTCTTTCCTTTTGCTAGTGAATGACTTGCCTTTCCGTTTGCACATTTACCGCGCAGGATTTCTGATCCCCACTCCCATTTCCCCACCAGAATTGACAGATTCCTTAGAGAGAGAGCAAAATAGAGAGCTGGTAGAGCAAAATGGAATGACTTGTCTGCCTAAGACTTAGCAGGACACCAAGGAGTTCTATGGCATCTGGGGGCAAAGACCAGGATAAACCTGCTTATGCCTCATCCCTGAGATTCCTGAGCTCAGAAAGCACAGCAGCCCTTGTGGGTTCCTGTTCTTTTCTGAACGGCCAGAGCTGATTGGGCCAGGAGTGGTCTGCCACAGGGTGACTTACCTGATGACACCTTGTTGCAGCAAAGCCCACTGAGAACTTCATGGGGATAATAGCGATGCCTTTCTTCTTCCAATAATTCTTCTTGTTGAACTCTTCCACTTGCCTTCTTCTACTGTGAAAGGAAGACTTTTCCAGACATTCATTCCAACATCTTATCAGGGTCTCAGGGCTGAATGCTTGTTTGTAGATGGTTTTATCAACTGTTTTGTACATGTTTTTCTCCCTAATCTGAAAGAGTTGGGAAATTCAGCCAGTAGTTATGGTAAGACAGACACTTATGGTAAGACAAACACACTTAAAAAGTCTTTCCACTAAAGTACAAACTTTGGTCGGGGGGAGGCGGTTTTACTTTTCCTTGAATAGCATGTGGTGTAAAAACAATGATTTTTTTTCATCTCTTCAAAATTTCATCTCTTCAAAAATGCATTAATGCATTTTTTAGGGTATCTCGCCTACCCCCAGAAGTGGCAGGCAGTGGATAAAGTCACATCACTGGTATGGCCTAAGGAAGCAGATTTTTCTTTTTTCCCTACAAGGTTCAGAGAATGAATCAGAGCTGGTAGACAGTATATTAAAACCCAGATTTATTGTCATAACTGAGTATTTGTTCTGCGAGAGAGGAATATATTTGCATATAATGACAAATAGAGAATCTCTTCTAAACTTTTCAGTTGCCTTGGGAATGTATGGTCAATTTTTTAAAGAATTTATTTGAATAGGGTGTGTTTTATAGCCTGGGAACTTGGAACACTCAAAGAAGAGCCTACTGAGAAATGCCCAGGGGTTTTTCATTATCCCCATCTTATTCCAATAACAATAAAAGGATTACTGTGTTGTTATCAGCAACAACACTGGAATAATATTATGTACTTTATGAAAACAAATATTGTTGGGTTTTTTTTGGTACTGGGGATTGAACTCAGGGGCACTCGACCACTGAGCCACATCCCCAGCCCTATTTTGTGTTTTATGTAGAGACAGGGTCTCACTGAGTTGCTTAGCACCTCGCTGTTGCAGAGGTTGGCTTTGAACTCGCGATTCTCCTGTCTCAGCCTCCCTAAGTGCTGGGATTACAGGCTTGAGCCACCGCGCCCGGCTTGAAAACAAATATTGTAACGAATGTGAATTTATTGGATTCTCTGTTGAGGTGAGTCATCTTGTTCTCGTTTTATGGATGAGAAAACTGAGCCACAAAGAGTCTGATCTCTTTGTGCTGTTCCACTTGCCTGGATTACCTTCCCACCACCTGTGCCTATCATTCCTCAAGGCCAATCTCAAGTGCCACCTTCTCCAGAAAGTTCTTCCTGATTCCTCTCCCTTCATGCCAGCAGGATGTCTTCCTCCTTTTGTGCCACTGGTACCTTTATCTGATGTCTCTTAAGATATCTATTGTTTCCTTGGTACAATATTAGGTGTTCTCTTGTGTGGAGACCCTTGTCAATCACCTTGACAATCATGAATTATAAGCCTGGAGGTCCCTGTTGAATGTAGGGACAAAGAAGTTCAAGAACAATGCCTAGAGAGTCCTTGCTGGTGCAGAGGGTCTATGTTACAGAAAGAGGACAGAAGTGGAAAAAGTAGGCTGGGGTCTGATTGGAATGGGTAAGAAGGTAAAGAGTGTTGCCTATTCCTGTTCTAGTAACTGTACAACCTGGGCACTTTCTAGTATATTGCATAAAATAATATTTCTAGAGGGTATTCATTTGGCAATATCTCTCAAAATCTTTTAAGTGTGCCAGCAAGTCTATTTCTATAAGCTTAGTTTATCCTATAGATGCACCTATACAACAGGGTAAAATACTCCGTTGGGACATGTGTACCAAGATGTTTATTACAACATGGATTTGATAACCAAAAAATGAGTAACAACCTGAAGGTGTATCATATTACAAAGTCATGAAAAAAAAATGAATAGATCATTCTACTGACATGGTAAGGTGGCTATGGCATATTGTCAGGTAGAAAAAAAATGTACAGAATGATATGTATATTATAGTTCTATTCTAGTAAGTAACTAAATGCACATATATTGTATGTCAATATTTATATATGTGTGTATGAATACAAATGGATGTGTAAAGATAGAAAAATTAACATGGAACTCTTAATAGTTACCCTTGACCAGCAGGATGGAGGGATAAGAAAGGGGATGTTCGCTTTTTACTTTGATAATTTCAGTTTAGTTTGAATATTTTATAAGAGTAATTATTTGCATATAAATTTAAAAAAAAGAAAAAGAAATTTTTGTTTAAGGATGGAATAAGATAGGAGGAGATGAATTCTTTTAGGTAGCTCTTAATTTATCTTGAATGCTGAGCCAGGACTCATTTGTTTGGTCTTCTAGTGCATTTCCTTGGGACAAGGTAGCTAATTTGCCACCTGGTCTGACTCTTCACCAGCCTTGGTTATGACCTGATTACATCCCTACCTTTTCTGGTGGGAGACCACATTTGGCTGCCACAGCTGTGATGCAAGATTCTGTCACCAGCGTTCCTTGTGGGAAGCCAAACCCACGAAAAGCCGTATTGGACGGCAAATTTGTCATGCATGCACGGCCCCGGAATCTGAGGTTGCGGATTTTATATGCATTTTCCAGCTTTAGTATAAGAAATTCTATTACCTAAAGTAAAAGGAGATATTCACATTTATTGGCCATCACATTCTGCCTCACCCTTTTCTCTAAAAGTCGAGTACAATGATTAAAGACTCATCTGGAAATTTTTCATTTTTTTTTGGTACCAGGGATTGAACTCCGTCAGGGTCACTTAACCATTGAGTCACATCTCCAGCCCTTTTTGGTATTTTATTTAGAGATAGGGTCTCACTGAGTTGCTTAGGGCCTCACTAAGTTGCTGAGGCTGGCTTTGAACTCATAATCCTTCTGCCTCAGCCTCCCGAGCCACTGGGATACAGGCATGCGCCACCGCAGCCAGAACATGGTTAGTTTCTGATCCACGTACCAGCTCTGAGTCATCCAGTGTGCATCCTCCGTTAATATAGCACTCAATGTCTAGAGCTTTGATCCGCCCGTTGTTCATGAATCCCACCTGTTACCAAATGATGGACATTTTACTGATAGGTTTAAAATCCACACATCAAGTACAATCCACAGCCCAGGTCCCCTACTGAGCACGAATGGGGACAGACTTTGCTCCCTGTTCACTCTGTAGTGTACTATGTCTTGCTATTCTATTGTTTTTTCAGTCTGACTGATGAAGACCTCTTTGGACCTGAATTTTGCTGAGCCCTCTTCTCTCAACATGTAATCTTCTGTGCTTCACAGTTAAAGTTTTTGCTTGTCTCTCAGTGTGTAATTGCCACTCTTGTCTTCCTTACTCTTGGAAGATTCTCCTTCACTTTTTACTGGCTTTATTTTTAATTTAGTCTGTGGTTTTCTCCCTGTGGAGAAGTCTCTGGGATTCCAGAACGCATTGGGATGAATCACAGGGTCTCTCATTACAGGACAGCTTGTGGAACTAAGGTCAGCAATTGAATGTGCAAGAATGGCTACTCTCAATTTGCTTGGCAGGGACGATGATTTGTAAATGGTTACAGGACTGAAAGGATGTGAGGAGCTTAAGGCAGATCCCAGGTTTCTGATGTTGCTACTCCCTTCCCTCCCACCCACCTGGACCATCTTGTCTGCATAACCCAGAATAAAAAGAAAAATCACCACCTTCTATTCTGGTTCTACCAAAAGATGACTGGCCCTGGTCCCTTTACCCTTCTGAAAGCAAACATAATACAACGGAAGAAGTTGTACAACTGTATGGTTTCCATCATCTATTGCAAGAAAAATGTTGGATAATAGACCATAGAGCAGTTAGGAAGTATAGGAAAACCCACAAATTCAAAATGCATGATAATTTTGGCAAATACTAGACTGAAGTTTACTTTTGACTTTTCATGAGAATTGCTAAGCCAGATAGCACTCTGTATAAGGTAGTAGAGAGAATTCTTCAACTGCTTAGTATAAACCTTTCAGGAATTTTGGAAGAAATTATTTACATAAAACATCTATTATGGTAATTTATAACCAGTTCTGAATAACCAAGCAAAATATAATTAGCATGTCTGAATGAGGATCTATTTATACATATATAAGTGTATATATTATTATTATATTGGAAGTGAAATTATATTTCTTTAAAAGCAAAATAAAATTTGGATTTTTCAACAAGTCTACTCTCCTTTTAATTACATTTTGCATTATGATAATTTCCAAAATGTTAACAATTCAGAACTTCTTTAATAAGTATTATTACTGAAACAGTCTCATAACCATGACATATGCCTAATACATAATCCAGGCCAAAACAAAAGACACAAGAACCCCCGCAACACCAGCAACTGCCACAATTCCAGTAGTTAGCTTCTAATTGCGCTTGGTCCTAGAAGATAATAATAGCTGTGACTATTAATTTCTGTGCATTCAAAGGCAAATAAAAATTTATTGGTCAACCACGGTCCCTTTCTCTCTAATTATAAAAATTACTAATGCCAATGGAAGAAATAAAATAGCACTGAGGAATGGGAAGCTGTGACTTTAGTAGTATGGGTCGTGCAATAATCTAAGGGAACGACAAAGTCAGATAGGGAATCTAACTGTGTGTATGCCACAAGCAATGCCCAGATAAAGATGTCTGTCATAGCTGGGCATGGTGGCGAAAGCCTGTAATCCTAGCACTTAAGGAAGCTGAGACAGGAGAATTGAGAGTTCAAAGCCAGCCTCAGCAAAGGTGAGGCACTAAAAAACTCAGTGAGACCCTGTCTCTAAATAAACACAAAATAGGGCTGGGGATGTGACTCAGTGGTCAAGTGCCCCTGAGTTCAATCTCTAATACCAAAAAAAAAAAAAAAAAAAAAAGATGTCTGTCATGCTTTGTATTACATTAGAACTATTCTAACAGCTCAATCACAAATTTTTTCAATGTTTTTTTTTTGGTACCAAAACATATTGAACCCAGGGTCATTTAACCACTAAGCCACATCCCCACCCCTTTTTATATTTATTTAGAGACAAGGTCTCGCTGAGCTGTTCAGGGCCTCACTAAATTGTTATGGCTGGGGCTGGGGTTGTGGCTCAGTGGTGGAGCGCTCGCCTCGCACATGTGAGGTACTGGGTTCAATCCTCTGCACCACATAAAAATAAAAATACTGTGTCCATCTACAACTAAAAAAATTAAAGATTAAAAAAAATTGTTACAGCTGGCTGGGATTACAGGTGTGCGCCACCGCCCTGCTCAATCACGAATTTGAAAAGTGGTATTGTCAACTAGATGCCAGCAAATAATTTTAACAGTGTTTATACTACAGTTGCATAAAAATGCAGTGAATGCGGTAGAAGTAATTTTTTTTTTTAAGATGAGATCTTTTTATGCTGCTCAGGCTTGTTCTGAATCTCTGGGCTCAAGCTCTCCTTCCACGTCAGCCACTCAAGTAGCTGTAACAACAGGCATGTGCCTGTGCTCCTGGCTTTACAATTTTAAATCCAATAGTTAGAATTCTTTTTCCTATCTGCAAAGAGATTTTGTGACACTTTTATGGTCACTTAGTGGAAACTTTCATAAAAAATGATTTTGCAGTTAAAATGGTCAAATGTTTTCAAACATTTCTACTATAACATAATATTTTTACAGTCAAGAAGTTTTTGGTGTAACAATGTTCATATCTTGAGTTTTGTTTTTCCCTTCCAATTCTAGGTATTGAACCCAGGGGCACTAAACCACTAAGCTATATCCCTGACCCTTTTTAAGTTTTTTGTTTTAGTCAGGGTCTCTCTAAGTTGCTGAGGCTGGCCTTGAGATTGTGATCTCCCCATCTCAGCCTCCTGAGTAGCTGAAATTACAGGTGTGCACCACTACATCTGGCATGTTTTTTGTGTTTCGTGGGCCTAGAGATTGAACCTGGGCCTTGCACATGCTAGGGAAGCACTCTACCTCTGAGTACAGCCCAGTTTTTGTTGTTGTTGTTGTTGTTGTTGTTTTAAGGAGCCACTAATATAAAACCGTATTCTTCAAGTAGTGTTTTTATCATTGCTTCAAATTATATTTTCATTATTAAACTAGATTTGTTAAAAGTTCACCATAAAATGCTATGAATATTCAAATACACAACATCTTCATTAATATTTTAGACAATAAGATTGTTTTTACAAAATCAAAATTAGTAGAAAAGGACGAAACTATTCAAGTAAAAGCAGTTATTTTAATAATTTTATCTTTAAGACTCACTTTATATTTTCCAAATAATGGATGCCTCCCTCCAGTTATTAACATATCATCTTCACGATCCAGAACAAGACGGATGGGATGTCCAGTTCTAAAGAAAACAAATCTTGGTCAAATTCTCCATCCATCCCATCCACCCACCCAATCCTCCATTCACCGCTCCGTCTACTCCTTTACCTATCCACCTACCTATTTACCCAGCCCCTTATTTATCTTCCCACATGCATCTATCCATTTGTCTACCCATTCATCCACCATCCACCTTCCCACTTATTTACACCATTCATTTAACTGTCCACCTATCCATCCCATATAGATTTATTAATTGCATACTGTATGTACTAGACATTGATGTGAATTAATGTATGACTAACTAAATTACTGTTGTCTCTGTGATCTGTAATTCAGTGCAAGGAAATCTAGCTAAAGGGATTAATGTCACAGGATAGTTAAATTGCATTCTTATGGCTTCAAACTGATCTTCAAATTTGACCTTCACCCAGATTCAGTTATTATGCATCTCTTTGCAGCTAGTTATAAAGGAGAGAGTTTGAACAAATAAATGCAAAGTTAACAACAGTACTATAAAAACATCAGTTAAGTATACAGATTCCAGGTCGATTGTCTAGTAATTCCAAGTCAGTGGGGCTGGCACCGAGAGGCAAGAACTTCTATGACCTCGGAGACTCTTAACACCCAGGAGGTTTGAGAACACTGTTCCGGTGGGGGGGGTCACTTAATGTGTGGCAGTTGTGCGTGAAGGCAGGGTTTTATCTTAAGGCACTGATTCCCACAATTGGCTGCACAGTGGAACTGCTGGGGGAAGTTTTGGAATATTCCTATCCCTTGGTCAGTGATGGAAAGTGCAGGTGCTGGGATTTAAATGTACCCCATGTGATTCCAATGCGCTGTTGCATTGGAGAACTCTGAAAGGCCCAAGGCCTTGTGGGAGCACACAAGGAGCTGATTCTCTCTTTTTTTGGGAGGGGTACTGAGGATTGAACTCAGGGATACTCGACCACTGAGCCACATCCCCAGCCCTATTTTGTGTTTTATGTAGAGACAGGGTCTCACTGAGTTGCTTAGTGCCTTGCCAGTTGCTGAGACTAGCTTTGAACTTGAGAGTCTCCTGTCTCAGCCTCCCAAAGTGCTGGGATTACAGTTGTGCGCCACCACGCCTGGCTGATTCTCTCTTAATCACCTGGGTCCCCGGCGGGTGATATAGAGAGGGGTTAGTTATGGAAAGAACGGAGGTGGGGTTCAGATCCTGCTTTTCCCACCTGCAGACTAAGGCATATGCTCTGTACTACACAGAGATTGTCAAAGGAAGCAGGACCTGGGGACATTACAGGTTGACAGAGCCTCTGACAAAATCCCAAAGAAACAGACAGAAAATGAACGAGTAACAGAAAAGCCAGCACCTATCATACATGAACGTTGAGGCATGAATGGCAAGTGAGCTGGGGAATTTTCCATTGCAGAAGTTAGCTCAGGAAACCCTCTCCCTTTTTTCCCCACGATGGAAATGGAACCCAGGGTCTTGCATGTACCAGGCAAGCACTCTAACACTGAGCTACACTCCTGGCCCCTTGGAGCCCTCTTTGAGGACAGTCATCTGTCCACTGAGATAAACACTTTGAGGAGGTGGTCCTTCCCACATGCAAGGAGGCAGAGAATGGGGGAGGGGGGTTTCTTTCTTCAATCCAAACTGTTTTGGGATTGAGAGTAGGAGGGAAAGTCAAGGAATATACCACTCGGGCAAAGTACCATGTACCACCTTTAAATGAGCCACCTTCTCTGAAGCTCAGGAGTGGGTAGCCTCATCTCTGGAGGTATTCAGCTAATAGTACCACTTTTTCTATTTAAAGCATATTTATTCAAAGTCCTGGTTACATCTGACTTTTGCAATAACTCTAGAAGGGTGGGGAAAGCTGAGCATGGTGCTGTGTGCCTGTAGTCCTAGCTACTTGGGATGACTTGAGGCCAGGAGTGCGTGAACAACCTGAGCAACATAGCAAGACTGTCTTTCAAAAAATAAAATAAAGAAAAGAAAAGAAGCCGGGCGCGGTGGCTCAAGCCTGTAATCCCAGCACTTAGGGAGGCTGAGACAGGAGAATCGCGAGTTCAAAGCCAGCCTCAGCAATGGTGAGGTGCTAAGCAACTCAGTGAGACCCTGTCTCTACATAAAACACAAAATAGGTCTGGGGATGTGGCTCAGTGGTCAAGTGCCCCTGAGTTCAATCCCCAGTACCAAAAAAAAAAAAAAAGGTTGGTGATGTAGCTCAGTGGTGAAGTGCTTATATAGCATGCATGAAACCCTAGGTTCAATCCCCAGTACTGAAAAACAACAACAGCAAATGAAGAAGGGTGGGAGGGTAGGTATTATCATCCACATTTTAGAAACAAACAGACTGAATTGCCAGGACACACAAGTGACCATGACAGCAGCAGAAATGACTCTGCGTTCTGCACCCTCTGTGTCCCCTAGCATACTTACTTGACAGCACCCACTGCTGCAATTGCCCCAAACACAGATGGCCTTCCCACCTTCCCTCCAAAACCTCCACCCACTCGTTTCACATGGCAGGTGATCCTGTTGATGGGGATATTTAGAGTAGAAGACACTGTTTTCTGTAAAAGTGAGATAATGGGAAGATTTCTGAGAGTGAAATAGCAAAGAATCTTTTTATTTACTGAAATACAACACCACAGCAGAATATATTCACATCTACCTTCAGTAAAAAAGTGGATAGTCCAAATCTGTCTATGGGGCTCTGCTTAGTTCATAAACATCATTAATCTTCACAGAACAGTTCTTCCAGAAGAACAATGGTATTTACCAGGAGGGAAACTGTCACAGTCCTGGATTCTTGTCAGAAGTTGGATTCCAAGTCAAATCCCTAGACCTAAAGTCCCACAGAGGTGAAAACTAGCAAATTTCTGAAAACCTACTAAAGAGGGTGGTATGTATGCAACTAAACTCTAGAGCACGTTGTGGCTAGGGAAGTGAAAAATGTTCTATAAGGTAATGTGTTGACTCTAAAGATTGTAACAATTATTTTAGAGAAAAATATTGTACAAAAATAATTTAGTGGTGTCATCCAGTCATAGAATTTATCTAAGCCTAATGCAAATAGACTTACTCTTTCAATCTAAAGTGACCATGGCTGTTCTTTCATTACTTGATAATGCCAGAAAAAATAATAAAAACATTCTGAGGTCTTAACTGCTTTATAGATGTTCAATACTCAAATTCTAAAGTTCTGCAGGTAAATGGTTACCAACTGTGAAGCTATGGGGATTGCCCACCACGATGGGATTAGGAAGGTGGGGGAGACCCTTGATCTTACCTGCACGTGGGCTGGATCCTGTGTGGACACATAAATGTCCAGTTCTTTGTCCTCTGTCTTTGGAATAACAAGCACTCTTTGTGTTTCCATGTAAAAGTGTTCCTGTCCTCCAACGTGGACCTTTCCTGTTAAGCACAAGCACAGGAAAACTTCTGAAGGTGTATGCTGGCTGGAGGTCGCCATTTTGGGGAATTCAAAAGCCAGTAGGACATGGACTGGCCAGCCTGCATTTGCTCTGACCAAGGAATCAGGCATTTGTCTTATAGTAACTGAAGACAATCTGTTTGGAGACTACAGTTGAGGAAGTTAAAAGTGCCAGCTTCTGTTCCTTACTCTGCCCTTAACTAATCAAAATCTTAGGAATTTTTCTTCCATTTATTCTGCTGCTCCCTACCACTCATCCCCAAACACAACACACACACACACACACACACACACACACAATTTGAAAGAAAGAGGTATAAATTTGACAAGGCCCCAAGATTTTGGAGGATGATCTCTTTGGTGAGAAATTACATGCTCTTGATGTATTGTTCAGTATTGAATCAGGCAAAAATTCTACTGGCCATCCTGAGTTGCTTACCTTCAACAATTTGATCCACTTTTTCAAATGCCTCCTTAATGTTTCCTTGCTCAAGTTTTTTTTCAGGGCATAGGAATGAATTGTGTTTTATGGCATCCTGAATAACAGGGGAAACCACAAAAGCCAGTTAATTCCTACTTTTTCTTCCATCAGCAGTTTTTTCTCTAATGAAAGTTAGTATACTTCCCCAAATCACTGTCTCCTGGGATGTATGAAAGGTGTCAAGTAAGCAAGTACTGGAGCGGCAGGGCCACTGTAGAGAGAGATGTCAAAAAGAATATATTCCAGATTTGCAGAGAAAACCAGCAAGAATTAGTGAAATCCTAAGAAGGATGCTGAGAATTGAGGTCTGGAAGCAGTAGGATGGTCCAGCGTGATAAATGCTCATTTCTCATTTTCAATACGGATCTCCAGGCAACAGGCAATAGGTCCCAATGACTATACATGAGTTTCTGTTCCCCCTTTTTCACTTTCTCCCTGAGGAAAACCACTGGTATTAGACTACTTAGGTGGCTCGCATTCAAGAACACATAACTCAGGAATCTGAAAAATTGAGGCTGTGTTGAGACAGAATACGCAGGTCCTTACGCACCCTAGGGCAAGAGCTCTGGAAACACTATAGGAAGTTTGTTCATTTCTTTGGGTATTTGACATATATCACAAGGGCCTTCCCAGTTCTTTGTTCTATGGTGTGTGTATTTGTTTTGCTTTGTTTTGGTGATGATAATAACATGAACTAATTCACACATGAGGACAGGAAGCCATTCCATTCTGTGGACAGGTCTACCGGCAGCTGATGCTCACTTAACTTGTAGACTCCAGCTGTCTTCTATATTTCAGAAAGACACTCATCTGTTGCCTTCTTAGACTCCCCAAACCTGAGAGTTATAGCCTTTCCTGCTAATGATGCTAATGGTGATAATAAGGGTGACTAACATTTGCATCATGCACTGTATTTACACGTATTCTCACATTAATTCCATGATTACCTCCATTTTCCAGAGAAAGAGACTGGGCTTAGAGAGGTGAAGATAACTTTCTCAAAGTCATGCTGCAAAGAAATAACAGAGGCAGCGTTCAAGCCCAGGCTCAGTTTTCAGAAACATCTTGCCTAATGATGAACACCTGATTTCTCAAAGCTGCCGAGAACAAACCATATAGTTGAAAATTTCATGTCATGCTATACTGAGATCTCAATAAGTCACCTTGTGCCCGCACAAGGACGTTTATTTTCATATTGTAAATGGCAACTGGGATTTGTAGGTTCTAATTCAATGCAAGCAAGACACAGAATTTTCTTGCAAATGCTGTGTTTAGTGAGTGCTAACTATGAGACAGGCACTGTTCTGAGCACTGTACACATATCAATTCATTTAGTTTTATGATGAGACATAATATTATTACCCCCATATTACAGATGAGGAACTTGCCCAAGCTTACACAGCTAGTAAGTAGCACAGCCATGATTGAAATTTTGCAGTTTGGTTCTTCCTCTTGTCCTTTGAACCACTATTCTACATCATCTGTGTGGGTTTAAATAAATAAACAAATTAATAGATGGATGAACCAATATTGGTGTACATACACTTGTCACTTGCTTTTTTAAAAAAATATTTTTCTAGTTGTCGATGGATCTTTATTTTATTTATTTACATGCAGTGCTGAGAATCGAACCCAGGGCCTCACATATGCTAGGCAAGCATCCTATCACTGAGCTACAACCCCAGGCCCTGTCACCTGCTTTTGGTCACAGAATTATTTGCTGACTCCAGATCACTTTATTCTGAGAAAATTCTAGATCCTTAAACACTCTGAATCTCAGAATATTTTATAGGTGTGTCCTCTGGGTGCTATTTTCCCTTTGGTGAAAATGGGGTTCAAATTGAAATTTCAAAAACCCCATATTAAGATCCTAGTACAACCCAGGAGAGGAGAAGGAGCCAAGAAAAATGGCTTGGACTCTGCCAACTTGGCAAATGGGAATTTGGAACAGAGTTCATTTGGTTTAGCAATATTAAGAAACATTTTTAAAAAACTCTTTGAATATGGAGCAATTTGTACATTTTAGGCACATTTGAAAAATGCTCAAATGATTCACTAGGGCCTTTGAATACTTTTTATGACCTGTTCTAAGCACACAAACAAATTAGTTCTGAACTTGTCTCTCATTGAGTTAGAACCTGCAAATCCCAGCTGCTGCAGTTGGGATCTGTTTTTTTTTTTTTTTTTTTTTTTTTTTTTTTTTTTTAGTTGTAGATGAATATAACATCTTTATTTTATTTACTCACGTTATGTGGTGCTGAGGATCGAACCCAGTGACTCACGCATGCAAGGCAAGCGCTCTACCACTGAGCCACAATCCCAGCCCCTGCAGTTGGGATCTGAATGTCCCCCAGAGGCTTGGTGCAACTGGGAGGTGGTGGAAACTTGAGGAGGTGGGGCTTAGTGGAAGGTTTTAGGTCACTGGGGGGTGTCCTTGAAGGGGACTGTGGGACCCTGGCCTCTTCCTCTTTCTCTTTTTCCTGTCTCAGCCATGAAGTTAGCGGTTTTGCTCCACCATGCGCTGCTGCCATGAAATACTACCTCACCATAGGCCCCAAAGCAACGGGGCCGACTGACTATGAATCCGTCTAAAACCCTGAGCCAAAATTAACCTTTTCTCTTTATAAATTGATTATCTCAGATATTGATTACAATAACGGAAAGCAAACTAACACACCCATCCTCACCTGAATTGCATTCTCACTCCATTAGCTTTCCTGGAAATATCATCTGAAGTCCATTATATAGACTCAAATTGAGAATGGAAATTTCTATAAAATTCCATCATAACATTCTTACCACTTTTGGGTTCCAACTTGGAAACATTATTGTTCTCAATATCCATTCTCATTATCTTCCACAAGTAATAGAATCCCCAATTTTTAGTGAATACATGGCCACATGAAATCTATTTCCCATCTCCCCTTGAAGGTAGGTATGGCAGGTGACTAGGTTCTAATCAATGAGATATTAAAAAGGCATGTACAACTGGGAATTGTCCTTCAAGAGAGGGGTATTCCCGTCCTCATCACCTCATTCTCTTTGTTGTCTGGAATGTGGGTTTAATGGCCAGAGCTTCAGTAGCCATTGGGGACCAGATGTGGCCGGGAGAATGAAAATCATGCATATAGAGCGACTAGGTAGAAGGAGGCTGGATCCCTGACACATAGAACCCATATGCATGGCTTGAATGTGTCCCCCAAAGTTCATGTGTTGGAGACCTGATCCCTAATACAATAGTCTTGAGAGGTGGGAATGTTGAGAGTTGATTAGGCTGGGCATGGTGGCGCACGCCTGGAATCTCAGCACTTTGTGAGGCTGAGACAGGAGAATTTTGAGTTCAAAGCCACCCTCAGTGACAGTGAGGTGCTAAGCAACTCAGTGAGACCCTGTCTCTACATAAAACACAAAATAGGGCTGGGGAAGTGGCTCAGTGGTCGAGTGCTCCAGAGTTCAATCCCCAGTACCAAAAAAAAAAAAAAAAAAGAGTTGATTAGATCATGAGAGCTCTGTTCTCTTGAGTGAATTGATGCAACTATTATGAGAAGGTTTGTTATCAAGAAGAGAGAGGATTTGTTATAAAAGCAAGTTTTGCCCTCTCTTGCTCTCTTTCTCTCTTACACATGAACATGCACCCTCTCTTGACCTTCTACCTTCTGCCATGGGATGATGAAGCACCACATGTGACCATCTGGTCATGGACTTCCCAGACTCCAGAACCATGAAAAATACATTTCTATTCATTATAAATTACCCAGTATCAGGATTTCTGTTGTGGTAGCACAAAACAGATTAAGATACCACATAAGCCCTGGACTGACCACCTCTAAGACTTTTGAATGTGAGACAAAAACTTCTATCCTGAGGTTTTCTTTTTTAGTATTTCTTGAAGTCAAAGATAATTTCAATTCATACAAGTAATATCTTCCAGAGAAAATGGATTTTTTCCAGAGCAAGCCAATTCCCCACATCAAAAAAAATTCATAAATCAGTATTGCATATTAAGACATTTACAAAAGTGCTTTTGATTCTACAAACTTAGGGTGATCCCGGCCAGCCCTGCTTACCTCTATGGTGAAAATTACAGGTTCCAGATCCTCATAGGTGATCTTTATCTTTTCAATTGCTCGTTTTGCCTGTACATCTGTCTGTGCAATCACAGCACAGATGACCTGGCCCACACAAAGTACCTGTGTAAAGTACATGCACAAAGCAGACAGAGCATTAGGTTGGGGATAGGCAGTTCTACCTCACTAATGCCTGATGTCTTAGATGTCATTTTTTGAGCAATAATAACCACATTGTACTTATTCAACTGTAGGTGCTTGGCTAAAACTTCTAAAAGCTTGTAATGAAAAAATTTAAAAAATATAGACAGTTCCATTTGCTATTTCACTTAGTGAATATAAGTCCCAGAGCACATATGAGATTGATTGTGACCTGAATCTACTGAGTCCTCTGTTGAGCTTAGTTCACATGTGTCACTTCCATAGATGTCATTTTAGAGTTTAAGGATAAACAAAATATTTTTTGTTCAATGTGACTCCTGTAATAGACTGAACTGTATTCTCCCCCAACCCTGGCAAATTTACATGTTGAAGCCCTATCCCCCGATGTGACTGTATTTGGAGATAAGACTTTGACAGAGGTAATGAAGGTTGAATTAGGACATAAGGGCAGAACCCTAGTAAAATATGACTGGTGTGTTTAGAAGAAGAGGAAGATATACCCTTGAGAATGGAATGCCCTTGAGCAAAGGCATGTCTACGAGCATTGAGAAGGTGACCTTCTGCAAGCTGGGAAGGGTCCTCAGGAAAAACCCAACCTGCCAACACCTTGATGTTCGACTTAGCCTCTAGAATTGTGAGAGATAAGTTTCTGTTTTTTAAGCCTCCCAGTTGTAGTATTTTATTATGATAGCCCAAGCAGACTAACACAGCTCCAGGCAGCCAACCTCTTTAGTTGGAGTTCAATCAAAAGAACAATGATTCATTCCATGAATCATCTTCCAGATTCATTTCTCTGGAAGAGAAATTGTCTGGGTCTCATTGAGAGGTGACAGCAATAGCTAGCACATACTAGAACCTTCATTATGCCAGTCACTGTCCAAAGCACTTTAAATGTATTAACTCATTTAAATCTTACAACTACATGATGAAGTGGGTGCTATGCACATTTCTTCTTTACAGATCATGAAACCCAAGGGCACACAAATACGGAGTGGAAGGGCTGGAGCAGGAACCTAGACTATCTGGTCCCAAAGTCAAGCACTCAATGAATAATTGTTAACTTTGAATTAAAAAGTCAGAGACAACAAGAGCAACTTTATTAAAAACGGAGCGTGTGAAGGAAGGTGGGAGATGGGAAGAGAGTTGGTTCAGGAGGGAAGGGAGTTCAGTGTAAATCAGTGGGAATGACTGTTTTTTAGTGCTCTCCTTTCTAGAGCTTTCTAGGGCATTCTATCCTGATATGGATCACTTCCTTGCATTTACTCTTCGGATGAGAGTAAATGGTCTCAAGAGCAGAAGGTAATTGAATTTCGACTGTAATGTTTCCTTTTGCTGTATTATTTCCTGACTCTAGAAAAGTAGTGCTGAATAACAGGGGTAGGGATAGAGAGAAGCCAGTGGGTGGCATTTTTACCTCCCACTGGTAGAAAGAGCTGGGAGGCAGCTGAAGGTGGTAGGTACCTCAGAGGTTATCTGCATATAATTACCTGGGAAGGTGTGTTCCATACGCACCTCATCTGTAGCCAATAATACATCAGCTTCACCACCGTTGATGCCCGGAATGTCTTTGGCTGTTATCACGTCAACTACCTCGGGTAGTTCAAGGGCCTCAGAGAAATCGATTGATCTGAACATAGAGATATTTAAGAAGTAGAAATGAGCAAGATTTGAGGCCTTCAAACCTGAGGGAAGCATAGAACATGGTTGAAAATAAGAAGAAATGACCATGAATTCACCCTGATGAATCAGAATGGAGTAGGGTTCAGGGGACCCCCTGCTGGGCTTGGGGGTGACCCTCCAACTGTGTGTGTGGGTGACAGGTGCTAGGGGAGGGACAATATGACTGGCAAGGAGCCTTCTTTGGAAGCTTAGGACATTGGTCATTTACTATTGAGTAATGAAGTGTGTTACAATGTTTTTCACCAGCTGAATATCAGTCCTGCATCAGAGTTACTCCTTTGAGCCAGTCTGAGGCTACAGTAGGGACATGTCTTGTGAGGTTAGGATGGAAACAAGAGGCCTATGACTGACTGGGTCTCTATTTTATAATAGTAATCTTCCTCCTTTGGGGGCTTGTGACCTTTTCTTTATTTGTTCCATTTTAGGTTCTCTGAGTATAGGACATTGTAGAAGAAACATTTTTATGAGGCACACTTTTATGAGGGAATCCCCAGCTATGCTTTTAAAAGGTTTTTGAAAGTTTTTGATTTACTTACATGATTTTTGCATGAGCCCTGGTACTGGTCACCAAAGCCATGAAAAGTTCTTTATCCACCCTGGGAATGTCATCACAAAATATGGCTTCCCCCGTGGCATGTTTAGGACCTGACAGGTGCATGATGGGGCGTCCGACTGGATCTCGGAGAGGTTGGTGAGAATCTACTCTCTACAGAGGAAGACAAGAGTTGACCTAAAAACCTTCCATCCCCACAAGTGGCCTGGACTAGCACTCTTGATTCAGGACTGAGCAATTGGGTGGTCCCCTCAGGCAATGAGCACTGAAGCAGGTCAGATGACTTGTGTGACAATTTAGTGTTGTAAACAGACTGGGGAATTGTCATTCAGTTATGTGGCAATGCCTCAGGCAGGCCAGACTGTGGCAAAATAGTGAAATTGGTGAAGGGCACTCCACCTTCTCTTTTTATGATGCCATCAATTTAGAGGGTCTCCCTGTTCTGCTTGCTCACAGGTCTAGTGATCCACCTGTCCACATTTAAAGAATCAAGATAAGGCCTACAGAGATTCAGTTCCCAATGGTGAGGGACCAAAATCTAAGTCAGAAGCTTGAGTATTGACCCAATCATGGCCTCTGGCAAAGGGTAGGGGATTGGCCATGGAGTCCTCCAGATCCAGAGTAGGATGTCCTGGCCATCCCTGGAAGTGGCACAAAACCATCAACAGGAGTATAAGGTGACAGAGAAAGATGTAAGAGTTTATTCTGGAGCTGTTCTCAGGGAAGGTGTATACGTGTGTGTGTGTGCAGGGGTAGGGAGGGGCTGTGCTCTAGTAAGAATGGAAAATTGCTAAATTGTCCTAGAAGGGTGAGCTTAATTACTTGAAGGGTTCTTGTTTGCTGATTGGTGATTAAACTTTTGCAATCAGGGCCAGAGGCTGAACCTTTGGGTCAGCTGCACTTCTGAGTAAATATGACACAAAAGCCCAAAGAATAGCTCTTTGAAGAGACTATAATTATTAGTCTGTAGATCAGTCAGCTGCCTTAAGTACATCTAGTGGCAGCTCAGGCCTGACCTTGGATTCCAGAGTCACCCTGACTTGGACTTCAGAACAACTGGACAGTCAAAACTCAAATCACAACTCTGAAAAACTTGTTCATTTTGTGCAGTCCCAGCTTATTTCATAGTGTCTAGGTTTCTGGGAAATGAGATTCACTGACCTGGTATGTTTGTACTCCCTGGGGTATTGTGACTGGGAAATCTTCTAGAGCACTTAGGAACCTGTCTGAAATTTCTGGATAACGACTGCTGTCCTGCAATGATTCAACACAATGAAGAGAGGCTGGTTAGTCTAGATCAAGTTGGGTTTGGGTGTACGTGAGAGTGACTTAACAAATGTGTCCAGGGTTGCCAGTATAACCAAAGTCCACAGTGCGCCCAGGGTTTCACTTTTTATGACCCCCACGCCCTTGTCCTTTCCCACACAGTAAGAACCTGGCCTGACTGGTTTGAATCTGCTTCCCTGTTACCTGGAGGGAGAGGCCCGCTGGTGAGCAGGGGAAGAGGCTGGGAGGAAATGTTGGACAGAATAAGCCATCCCAGAATAAATAAGAGCCTGTTGTCAACAAAAAGGCCCACATCCTGGTTGCTTTTCTCAGGAACTCAGCTTTTCTGGGAGAGCAGCAGAACTGGGAAAGTTGCTCCAGGTGTCAGTAAAACATGTCAAGTGTCTTGACTCAGAAATTAAATAGCAAGTCTTCATCTGAGTCACTGAAATGCAGATGTTTTAGAACAGTGGGCTGTCCGGGTAGGAGTGACTGGCTGGGGAACAGGGGGTACAGGGTTGAGAGAGAGTTGTAATCATGGGAAAAACTGTAATCATGTCCAGGGGATGGGAAGGAGGAAGAGAACGAGAAGAAGAGAAAGGATACGCTGCTTTGCTTAATCTAGAAAGCTACTTAAATATTAGTATATTAGTATATAATTCACATCAGTTTTGGTCTATTTTTTTTTAATTTGCAGAAATTTAATCTATCTTGGGCAGCAGGAACAGATCAGTTTTGGTATTTTTGAAAAATAAAATTTTATTTTACATTTTATATTGCATATACGGTTCTAAAATAAGCAAAATAAATATATAGTGCCACAAAGCAGATAAGTGACTGCCTTGGACTGGTGGAATTAATGTTCTATGTTTAGTCTGAGATGGTGGCTGTGCAGGTATACACATTACCTGAATTTAAATAGGTGAATGTTATTGGAGGTAAATTATACATCAATCAAGTTTATTTTATTTATTTACTTATTTATTTGGTACCAGGGATTGGACTCAGGGACACTCGACTACTAAGCCACATCTCCAGCCTTATTTTGTATTTTATTTAGAGACAGGGTCTCACTGAGTTGCTGAGCACCTTGCTTTTGCTAAGGCTGGCTTTGAACACGTGATCCTCCTGCCTCAGCCTCTTGAGTGGAGCTGCTGGGATTATAGGCGTGTGTCACTGAGCCCTGCCAATCAAGTTTATTTTAAAAGGAAAAAGCTGTATGCTGCTGGAGAAAGAGGCACCAGATATTTCAGTGTTCTGGGCACATGGTGAACATATGTGGGCTGAAGATAGTTTGGGACCCTGAGCCTCATGTAACCCTTTGGGGCTGAATCCCAGGAGGAGGCTGGGCCCAGAACAGGTGACAGGTAATGGCACAGGCTGCCCACAAGATGGTGCACAAAAGCATTAGGGAAGTTGGGGGCTTATGGCTGCAAGGAGCTAATAAGAGCCAGATATTATGGACTGACATGTGTCCTTCCAAATTTATAAGTTGGAGTCCTAATCCCTAATTCCTTGGAATGTGATCTTATCCAAATAAGGTAGAGTCTGTGTACTGCAGAGGTAATCAAGTTAAAATGAGATCATGAGGATGGGTCCTGGTCCGCTTGGCTGATGTACTTATTAGAAGGGGAAAGTTGAGCACAGATATGCACACAGTGAGAATGCCTTGTGAAGGCAGAGGTCATAGATGTACCCCTACAAGCGAAGAAACCCAGAGATTGCCAGCCACCAGAAGCGAGGCAAGAGGCACAGAGACGACTCTCACAGCCCTCAGCAGGAACTAACCCTGCTGACACCTTGACCAAGGACTTCCAGCCTCCAGAGTGTTGAGACAATAAATGTCTGTTATTTAAGCCACATACTCAGTCTGTGGTACTTTGTTACAAGATCACTAGCAAACTACATTAGAGCACTTACAGGCGCAGAGAACAGTCTTACTAGGATCTTCAGTTCCTGCAAAACCTGTAGGTAGAACTTGAAGAGGAAGCTGACTACCAGAGTCCTCTTGAACTCCACCTTGCCACCCGGAGCTGAGCCTGGGAGGGAGACTTCGTCCAGAATCAACCTGCAAGCCTCATCCAGCATCAGCTCATTCCAGCGCCTGGTAGGACAGAGGTGGGAAGGAGCCAGTTAAAGGGCAGTCTTTATTGCATGGCATATGCTAGATATCAGAAGGTGGTATTTTAGAGATCCCAGAATTTCCTTTTTTGAGTTGTAAGAGAACTGAAATATCACCGTATCCAACCTCTGGAAAATTGAGTCCCTAGAGAGGCTGCTTCAAGTAGCCCAACTGTCATGGCAAGGTAAGGGACCCACTCCATTGCAACATAAATCAAGCAAATTCCAGAACTAGAAACATTCCAGAGCTAAACAGACCATTTAGAAAACAGAAAAGTTCCAGAGCTAAACAGACCATTTAGGCCAATTCTATCCTGAATCAAACAGGATTCAGATCTGGACACTGTCTTTGCTGAGGAAGAAATTGCAGCACCTCATTGTAGAGGTGCTGCTTGGACACTGCCTCGGCTTGCTGAGTGTTGATTTGCATAAGAGAATGACAGCCAGACAGGGAAACATCGCCTGCTGGTTGAACTCAGGCCTGGGCCCTTTTTGCTGTGTCCTTCATCCTAAGAGTGGCATCCAATTAATCTAAGTCAAATAAGGTTTAATTTATTCAGCAAAATTACAGAAAGATCAAGCAGTGATTTTACAACTAGGAGTTTCCATCTTTCCAGAGCTTTATCAACACTTGCCAAAGTCAAATTTCCACTTGTTTTTTCAACTTTACGTTTCACCCTCAGGGTGCAGGGCTCATTGCTTACTTGCCAAGGAGCTGCTGGCAGGACTTATGTGCATTGACTGTAGCCGTCCCTATGCCTCCGTAGGCAATGCTCAGGTCTTCGATGGTGTCTGTGCCTTCTTTGAACAGGACTCGCATGCCAGCATTGACATCGGGCAAGGCGTTTTGCAGGCACTGAGCCTGTCGGAAGGCGGACACAAATTCCCACTGTGGAGACAAAAATCATTGGGGGTTACTGGATTAATTAGAACCAAGAGTATGATTTCTGTCTCTTGGTGCCTCTACTGAATCACTCAGACTCACTCAAAAGGGACACAGAGGACACTTAGCACAATTAGAGGACACTTTGGTTGCTTTCTTGTTCAAGGTGAGAATGATGTCCTTCCCAAGTCCCTCTCCAAGGCTCCAGATACCTCAAGCCTCAGGGGTCACTATGCACTTTCCCTGTGAGGCCTGGATGGCTCTGCACAGAATGCTGTGAATACTTACAGCAGGGAGCATGAACTTCTGCTGGATATATATGAGACATTCCCTGTAGGCTTACATGCCTTTGTCCCCCAGGAGGACGGAGAAACCCTAAGAATACAGGGGCTTGTAATGTTCAAAGAGACACACCCCATTTTTTATTTTGTTGAAAAAAAATCATTTTCCATTTGGCAAAACTCAAAGAGAAGCTGAGTGGAACTTTCCAGCTGTGAACTAGAGAACCCTATATCAGAAGTAGGGGCAGGGGATGATGGCTGCCCCAGTGAACCCCTTGGCACTATGATTGCTGATGTGCCCAGGTGAGGCCAATGAAGACAGCCTGTTCCCTGTAGTGCCTCTCCATCTGCACTGGTCCCATGGTGCTCAAGTTTGTCTTCCTGTTTTTCTGTTTGCTGCTTTCACACAGATGTACTTTTGAATGGGAATACACTTAAAAATTTCCATTCCAAAGGAAAAACTAATGAAGTTCATCCATGGCTGAAAGACTTTTTCTTAAAACTGAGCTGTCTCCTGGTTTTATTATTTATTTATTTATTCTTTTCTGTGCTAGGATTGAACTCAGAGAGCCTTAAACATGCTAGGCTCTACCACTGAGTGACATCCCCAACCCTGTCTCCTGGTTTTAGATTGCTGTGAGTCGTGTGTGTGTGTGTGTGTGTGTGTGTGTGTGTCTGTGTGTGTGTGGCGGGGAGGGTATGCTTCTCTCTGGGAAGACTCTACTCTTGGATTTAGGTACAGCTTTGAGGAGAGATACAGGAACAGGAAGTGAGGGCGGAGGCTACCTTCATAGCCAGTCAGGTGGCCACATCAACCCCAAGCATCCTGGGCTAACAAACATCTGGTGGTCCTCATTCTTCTATGAACTGTTGGGGTTGGCAAGGGTGAGGTGGGCGGAGGCTGAGCTCTGGACTCCATTCCCCTGTGGGTCAGGTAGAGAAGCTCCTCGCCACAGCCAGAGAGCTTTAACCCCTGGTAATGCAGGAGCATGGAAGCCTGACCTGGGTCCTCAGCAGGCTGCACCCAACAGCTGAAACAACAACCTCAAATCCACACCCTGGAGCTGTTGGCTCCTGGCTGTTCGAGGGCCTTGGTGATGAACCATTCCACAGTGGAACAGGAAATGGGTTTTCAGAGCAGAGTGATTTTCCTTCCATTTGTTTTCAGATAACCAAAGACATTTGGAGTCCATTATGAAAAGGGAAAATCAACTTAAAAGCAGCAGTGGTATTCTTACCTTTCGAGAGTGAGGGATATACACAGATTCCAGAATCTCCTCTGGCTTAAGGTCTGCGCTTGCCAACCCAGCAAGAAAGTGTTCGTTGAGAGGAATCTGCCGTGTACCTTCTGTGGAAGAAAATGACATTTTTTGCACAGTCACAGCTAGAAAAGCAATATTATTCTGTACTTTTAAATGTTGGTGGCGAGCACAGGTCTGTTTTCTCTGCACAGAGCGAGGCAGAGGTCTGAGTCTGTGGCACCTCACAGGAGTCTTGTTCCCTCTAGAGGAAGGGATTACACTGTGTGTGACATTTATTCTCTTATCAGTGCACATGCCGTGAGCACTGAGGTCACCTTTGCCGCAGGCCTGCTGGGCACAGGGTCTGGTCTTTTAGCAGAGGCTGGCTAAATAGAACCTACCACATACTTAGGATAGAGGTACAGGCCTAACTAAAGTGGATACAGGGTTGTTTCCACTATTAACAGACTTCAGATCATTGGATTTGTTTTTTGTTCTTGCTGCTATTGACTTTGGAGACAGATACCTAGAACTTTGAGGCAAAATGAGCGGATAGTAAAACCCCCTTGGGTGGGATTGGCGGTAAAATGAGTTTGGCTCCTTTTTGCTCTCTTTTGCCTTTCTGTCTTCCGCCTTGGACTGTGGATACAGCAGTGATAGAGCCTTTGCTTAATATGCACAGGCCCTATGTTTGATCCCCGGTGCCACCAACAAAGCAAAACAAAACAAAAACAAAAATAACAACATCAAAAACAAACAAACAAAACAGGAAAATATGACCCTTAAAAGAAGATCAGGCTATGTTCTCTCTGATATGCGGATGCTAACATAAATAAAGGTGGGGGAGAGAATGACTAGAAATACTTTGGATTAGATAAAGGGGAATGAAGGGAGAGAGGGGAGATGAAAATGGAAAAGACAGTAGAATGAATCAGAAATTAACTTTCTTATGTTCATATATGAATACATGACCAGTGTAACTCCACATTATGTACAGCCACAAGAATGGGAAGTTATACTCCATGTATTTTATGTCAAAATACACTCTATTGTCATGTATAATTAAAAAGAAAAACAACAAAAAAAGATGATCAGGCTGTGTGGGCTTCACTGTCATGGGTGGGATTGGTGGTAAAATGAGTTTGGCTCCTTTTTGCTCTCTCTTGCCTTTCTGTCTTCCGCCATGGGATAATGCAGGAAGAAGGTTTTTACCAGGTGTCAGCAACTTGATGTTGGCAACTGTGTTCTCACAATCTTCAGACCTGTGAGAAATATGTTTCTGTTCTTTGTAAATTACTCAGTCTCAGTATTTTGTTATAGCAGCACGAATGGACCAAGACGACATCCCATCCTTCCTGCTGGGAGGTATGTGGATTAAAGATGAGACGTGTCAAGTGTGCTGCACAGCCCAACATGGAGCTAGTCTCCAGTCAAGGGGGTGTTGGCATCGTTAGGGCAGCTAGAGGCAGGGTGAGTGCACAGGGCACCTAGGGAAATTGGAATGAGGGTTTAGCAGGGAGTTTCCCCAAGGAACTGTTCCTTTCAGCCAGCCATTAAAAACAATCACTGCTTTGCCCCTCACCCCAGGGACCCATGATGTCTGAATGTCCTTGAAACATCTGCTGTTTCCTCACCAGACTCGTGGCTTCTTACACAGCACCTGATGGGGAGGAGGGCAACTTAGAGGGTGTCATGGGGAGCCTCAGACTGGGGACTGGTGGGGGAGGACCATGAGGAGCAGGAAGCAAGGAGCAGTCCCTTGGGCACGGGCAGGGTGCTCACTGCAACCTTGCTCTCACCCCAGCCTAGCACACCAACCCTGGTGCTTGCTGGCCAAGCAAAAACAAGTGAGCTAACACACAGGCTAAGTGCAGGTGTGGTCTTGGGCTGTATGTGCACACATGTTGTGTGTGGTGTCAGAGGGAAGCTCCAGTTGCCCTTCACATCAGCATGCCTTCCTCATGAGCTGTTCTCCCTATAGGGAATTGACAGCCAGGAACCTGGGCCTTGACTTAAAGCAATTCCTCAAAAAGACACTAAATCTCTAGGTGGTGTGTGGAGTGTTCAGAGGTTGCTTACCTTCTGACAGCAGATTGAGGGTGGCTTTGCCCACAGTGAGAACTGGATTCAGGTCCGAATAGCAATGCCGACTTATAATATGACCCCCTAAGGACTAAGAAGAGAGAGTTACAGCTGCGTTAGTCTCTCTCAATTATTTTACCCCACAGGCTTCTGCTTATGGTCTTCTGGGTGGCTAGGAAAGGGTCAAGGGGCGTCTCGGGCAGTTTGGTCCTTTCCTTACTTGCAGAGGGACTCAGCTCAGAGTGTTAGGAAGGACCCCTCCCCTGAATTTTTTGGATCAGAAGAGAGAGTGAAGGTAAGTGACACTTCACAGTGAAGGTAACAGCACTGGACACGTTCTACATGCGTGACATGCGGTGTCATGTCTCTGACATGTCTACTCACTCAATCCTCCCTACAACCCAGGATGTAGACCATTATCCCTATTTTATGGGTGAAGACACCGGGGCATGGAGAAATCCTGAAACTTGACCCAGGTCCCCAGCTAGGACATGGCAGCCCTGGGATTCAAACTCAAGCAGTGAGGCTTGGTGGCCAGCTCTGACAGTGCAAGTGGCTGAGGCACCAGCCACAGAGCTGCCAGCCTGTCTCAATACTCAGGATCTCAGCCTCATTCTCACAGGCTCTGGAATGGCCAGCCTTCACATGGACCACATCAGGGGGGCAGGGGCACCACAGTGTTGACAGGATTGCCCCTTGGTTCTGCTTGGGAGACCTTACTCAGATCTGATGGAGCCTCTAGCATCTTGGAACTCAGGAGGGAAATGAATGCCCAGCCAGTACAGTGCTCTCTCTACGCTGTGAAGGGATCCACAGGGACCTCCCAGGTGTCCAGCGTTCTGAGCTAGAACATAGGTGAGGGCAGGGTATCCTCTCCAACCCTCTCCTCTATGAACAACTTCATCTTCAAGTTCTTTTTTCTCCCCAAGCTGAAACCTGCCTCGCTGGCCTCAATTATGGGCCGTATTTCTACCCTTTGTGATCTATATAGTAGCACATCTGTCCTCAGGGTTTTATAAATATTGGAAGGTATTTCTCATGTTCCCTTTGACATCATCCCTTTTTGATATGTTTCCACCCTCGCTTGCCACCATCTCTAGGGGCTCTAGTCAGAGTTCCTGACTAAGGACAGAAAACTTTAGAATCACTTGGGAGCTTTTTCAAAGGAAATGTGCCCTCCCCTGTTTCCTCGTACCCATACACCATTTAGGGTATGCAGCAGAGGGAGCATGTATATTTTGAAAACTTAACCATTTTTCTTTTCCATTCTTCTAATCAATATTCTCCAGTTATGGTTTGCATAGTCCACAGTAGACAAGGCTATTCTCCTTGTTTTAGATATTGTCCTTCTGTCAATGCAACCTGAGACTCAGTTAGGTTCTTTGACAAGCTTACCATTGAAAGTAACCATGATATGCTTCTCACCTGTGCTGCTGTTCAGGCACCCTGTTGAATTTGACTTACAGTTAATTTCTGAATATTTTATTAAATAATATTTGTTAATTTTAAATATTGATTTACTTATTAATCTGCTGAGACCTTTTGGCATACTGATTCTGCAAACACGTATTCTGACATTTCAGTGAGGTTTAGAAATAGGCAAGGTGTGCTCAGTGATTTAAAGCAGGGAACATACTGCCATATTCCGGATTTGCTGGCCTGCCAGACTCTGCAGGTGCTTCAGGAGGGCTTGGTACGTCTGAGTTTTCTCCTCTGGGAGCTCAGAGATGCTCTCAACCAAGATGTCCTTCATCTGGGCCAGGCTACAGGCAGCGCCAATAGTTAGTCCTGGAAAACGAGTTGGTTTTGTGTGACATAGATGAAGCAGTAGAATTGTAATCCTGGCACCAGGGCCTTAGTGTTTAGCTATGACAGCTGGCTCCATGGAGGGTCAGTGGAAACTCAAAAAGGGCAACGATACTCACTCCTATATCGACTAAATTGGAGTCTCTGGGCATGGGGATTTTTTTTTTTTATGGGGATACTGGGAATTGAACTCAGGGGCACTTGACCACTGAGCAACATCCCCAGCTTTATTATGTATTTTATTTAGAGACAGGGTCTCACCGAGTTACTTAGTGCCTCTCTTTTGCGGACGCTGGCTTTGAACTCATGATCCTACTGCCTCAGCCTCCCTAGCCGCTGGGATTATAGTCGTGCACCACCACGCTCAGGTGGGCATGGGTTTTTTAAAAGGTGACCTCCAGTGGAACCAGGGCTGGAAAACCCTGGACCACACCCTTCTTTGGACAGACACGAGGAAATAGAGGCTAGAGAGAAGAGATGCCAGAGACAGCAGGTAGCAATAGACTCTGCTAGAACTTTCTATGACTCCCTTCTAACAGATCATGGTGAAGCTGTGCAAAGTTGCTTTGTGATTAAGGGGATACATCTGATGGCATTGATAGTGGCAAAGGTCACAGAATAGAGGAGTCTTTGCTCAATGGCCACAGCCATTTGCTGGGCATTTACCAAAAGAAGTGCTTACATTGGAAACAAGTGTCTTTTGTAGCTCAGAAGCATCTCTCAAGAGCCTGAGAGCCATTCTCAGGAATGCAACCATCAAAAGAATAGGACTTTTGCCTCCAAGACTCCATGGGAGGACAGAACCCTATCATGGATAATTACCAGCCAACAAACTCAGCTGGCCTAGTCTCATTCACACTCACCAACCTGTTGTGTCCTTTACTTCTTTGACTCCAAGCCCCCATGCTCCTCTCCTAGTTACTGGCTTTAGTTGGCTTTAAAACTCACACAGGGATATAACAGGTTGATAGAGTGCTTGCCTCTCATGCACAAGGCCCTGGGTTCAATCCCCAGCACCACACTCACATACACACACAGAGAAAACACCTCATGATGTATTAGGTCATGATGACCTTGGTTGCTGGGGCTCCTTTTCAGGGAACTTCAGGCTGCTTTTGTTAAAACCACCAAAGCTTCACTTCTGTGCAGGTGTCCAGTGAATGACATTTTGACCTCAGAAGGCTGCAAGCTCCACCCACAGATCGTGCTAATGCTGCCATTTTCTGAACATGTATCTCATGAGGACCCATGAGGTTTGATTATGCACATGGGGACCACTGATCACTTCACCTCGTATCACCTCTCCCCACACCTTAAGTCATCCTGCTTCTTATTCTTTTTTTTTTTTGGTACTGGAGATTGAAGTCAGGGGCCCCTGAGCACTGAGCAACATCCCCAGCCCTATTTTGTGTTTTCTGTAGAAACAGGGCCTCACTGAGTGGCTTAGCGCCTTGCCGTTGCTGAGGTTGGCTTTGAACTCGCGATTCTCCTGTCTCAGCCTCCCTAAGTGCTGGGATTACAGGCTTGCGCCACCACGCCCGGCTTGTCATCCTGCTTCTTTATCTCATGATATCCTCAAACCTATCCCCAGGGAGGTGAATTGGAAACTTGGGTCTCCCTTTCCATGCTTGGTTGCCTTGTGAGTAAGCTCTAAGTCTTTTGAAAAACTCATCATATAGTGATTGACACACTGTGTGTGTGTGCGCGTGCGCGTGCATGAATGCACGCGCAGGCAAAACAGGCCTGGTTCAGTGACATTCAATTCCCAAGGTCATTGTCTAAAATCAGTAATGCCTTGACTGAAGATTTTGCCCCTCTGTAGGCACCTGATGCTCAAAATCTTCAATAATGAGCTGTGTAAAGGGCACCAGCCAGGCACAATGAACACAGCCCAAGCAAGCAGCTGCCCTAGGCATTAGGTTGGGTGGTGTTGGGTGTGGAGAAGGTGAGGCTCCCTGGGGAGGGCACAGGGAAGCAATGGGACAGCATCCAAGAGAACAGAACGGGCTACTTGCTAACTGTCCAGGAAGTAATTGAACATTTGACAATTCTTGCCTCTATACTTATGAGGACTGGTAGAATATTAGGATGAACTGCAGAGTTTCTCTTCGTTTGGGATAAAGGGCTCAAATTAACCTTCAGAAATGAAGCAATCACCAGGCGCAGTGGTGCACGCCTGTAATCCCAGCACTTTGGGAGGCTGAGACAGGAGAATCCTGAGTTCAAAGCCAGCCTCAGCAATGGCAAGGCACTAAACAACTCGGTGAGACCCTGTCTCTACATAAAACACAAAATAGGGCTGGGGATGTGGCTAAGTGGTCAGATACCCCTGAGTTCAATCCCTGGTACCAAAAACAAAAAGTGAAGTGATCACTGTTTGCATGTATGAATATTCAACAAAAATCCCCTATTATGCATAATGGTAGCATATCAATAAAGAATGAAAATTTGGTATATATAACAACAACAACAAAAGGGAAGTGGTCACCCAAGCCTTCAGGAGATGACTTAGCCAACCTTTTAAAATTAATCCTTCACTTCCCTGGGATTTGCAGAATGGAACACTAATACCTAGAGTTTGGATTGATAACACTAGTAGGATTGGGAAGTATTAGTCTGATTTTTGTCAGTTTTCAGGTTGGGCTTGGATTTTTTTCTTGATTAATCTTTGAGTATATCTCAACCTTCCATATAGCTCTGTTTTACCAATATTCAAAATGTCCTGGGCATAATCCTTCCTCTACCTCTGCCAACATCCACCCACAACACCCCCATTGCCTCACTAATCTGAGCTAACTCAATTGATTAGGGAAACCACCAGCTGCTCCTTAATATCCTTATTCTTTTTAAAATTTGTTCTAATTAGTTATGCATGACAGGAGAATGCAATTTGATTCATTGTACACAAATGGAGCACAACTTTTCATTCTCTGGTTGTACACGGTGTAGAGTCACACCAGATGTGCAGTGATACATGTACCTAGGGTAATGATGTTCATCTCATTCCATCATCTTTCCTGCCCACATGCTTATTGTCCTTATTCTAAGTGAATCTTGCCTAAAAGTAACTAAATTATCCTTCCTCCCCGGAATGTCTCAGCCAGGAGTCCCTGCCCTGTTTCTGGACCTCATGAAAGGCATGCTTATGGGATCTGATGGGATCTGTTCCCATCCCAGACCCATCATTGATGGTCTGTACCTCCTTGTCACCACAGGTTCTGCTGGGGGCTTGTTTTTAACTTCTGCAAAAACCCTGGTCTTATCTTTGCAGGATTTTAGGAAAACCATGCTTATTCCCTGTCATATGATTCCTTTGCCACAAGGAGAAGAGTTGAGCTTTATTAGTAGGGAAGAAAACATGGAAAAAGTTTTGTTAGTGTTATTAAGGTCAGAGGCTTCATGCAGACTGGCATTACTGCCTCTATTTTGACATAAGAAGAAAAGGGCAGTCCAGCCCCGGTGGAGGGGAGAGTGAAAGGCCAGCTGACTGTCCTATCTCCAGAGTCCTCAAAAGATTTCAAGCTCAGTTTGAGGCTAGACATCCATATTTGGGCTTTTGCTTGGCCGTGTCACCTGCTGACATGGCCACCTCACAGAAGAGAGCCTCTTCTGCTCGCTACACTGTTTGTTTTGACTCCATTTCCAGTAACAAAACCTAGCTTGCCTTCCAATGGAGTTGAAAAGGGCTTCGACTTTGTTTGATTCTCAAAAAGGAGACTTCACTTGAACTCTACCCATCTCAAAGTCCGTGGGCCTACACAGTGGTTTCTTGGAGCACTTACTATATGAAAGATTTTCAGGGGAAAAAATGGACACTGTGTCAGATGTGTCTGGGATATAGATAGCAATGAAAAATTTAAATAAACATTTAAGTTAAAATTATAGAAGTAACATAAATTTATTTCCTGAGGGGTGCTGGTGGGGGCACATCCAACTCCAGTTCACTCCAATTTATTCCAGTAAGGTATCCTTCACTCTTCCTGGGTCATAAGGAGTTTGAGAAGCATGGAAATGTTCCTAACAGCCACTAGAGGCCACTCATGTTCTTTGTTGGCTTAGATTTCAGACTGACTCAACTTTGGCCTCAGAGACCAAACTGAGCAGTCAAAATAAATGGCGGTTGAACAGGTGGTGGGGTGGGCCTGAAGAGAGACAATGTGAGGACTACAGACAATCTGGGGACCTTGGGCAAGTCCACTTTCTTTTTGCATCTCTTTCTCTATCTATAATATGAAGAATTTGGATTATATGAAGGATTTTGAGTTGTATTCTGGAGGCCCTCTTGGGACAGATATGAGGGGCTTGGAAATAGAGAAGGATGGGGAAAAGTCTTTTCCCTTTTTTAAACAGAGTGGCCTATTTTCATTTACTTATATTGTTTAAGACTTGAGAACAGGGTCACAGTGTTAAAGAGAAGCTTGAAAGCAGGAGGGCTAAATAATGCCTGGAGTGCAGAGGATCCAGGGCCTCCTGCCTTAATCTTCTGCTTGGACTTCTTATCTATACTCCCAGTCCACTCGTTCTTCTATTCCTTTCCCTTCTGCCACACCAGGAACGCTACCTGAACTGTTCAAAGACTGAAGGTGGGCAAAACCCAAGAAGGGATCCTTTCTTTTGGAAATGGATGGGGTCAGGCCAGGGAAGAGCAGGTTTTCTGGTCCAGAGACCAGAGAGACCAGAGAGTTAGGATTTCTGGACAGCAGTGATTCAGCTTTGGTGGCCCCCTCCCCTGCTCACCACTGCCTCCCACCAACACAGGGAAAACTCATTCCTGATTAAAGCTTTCAGCTCCATCAACCTTCCTGTTGCCCAAGTTAAGGAGGTCATCATTCCACTGCATTCCATTTACCTTCAAGTTCCTGATCCACTCATGCATTTATTTTTTTCCATTAATTCGTTTATCAGCTATTGACTGAGCATTTATATGCATGCATAGGACTAGGAGTTCTGGAGGATGAAGAAAAGAGTCAAATAAGGTTTTCCATGCTAACGGGTTTGGTGTGCATCTTGAATGTGAATCTTGCATGCTTTCTTCCTACTTTGTGGGTCCCTCCGTCGCTGATAGAGCGTGCCACACTAGAGTGTTCTTAAGGGTGTTGAGTGCTTGCCTGCAGGATTTTCTTTGTCGCATTTTTTTTGCCATTGTTCCCACAAAATGAGTAGCATGAGGGTGCCAGACAATCTTTCTGCTATTTTCCCCCTGCATCTTTACATCTGTTCCTTCTTACTATCTCTCCATCAAACTGACACCATACATTTTTTTTGTCTCTGAGACACCATGGAATTTTGTAGGTAAGACTCCTGTAGTGAATCTTGAATGATATTCAGATACCTCATATTCCCCACAAAGCTTTTGACAGTGAAGTGTCATGATGGAGATGTACTATCACATTGGAAAAACAAAGAGGCTCTGAATGACTTGGCAGGTGTAAGTTTAGCACAGGAACCATTTCACTGACATCTACTAAGAACAATGGGCACTTACCATCACTTGTTTTCCTCACTACATTCAGCTCAGAAATTCTAGCAGGAGAAAGGAGAATTGGGTGGAAGTGTCCTTGAGATTTCATTGCAGGTCCTGAGGAATGAATATATTTTAGAGGCAGGAAAGAAAAAATATCTTTTTTTTTTGCATTGAGATTTTCTCACAAAAGATACAAATATTAAAAAATGACAGTAAATGTGTATAGAAGTGAAGACAATGACCATGCCTTCTTGCCAATTAAATTTATAGATGCTCTCCCAATATAGGCATTTATTTGTTTATATACTCACTAGGAATAGGAAAATAGGAAATAAAAAGAGTGGAAAACTCTTAAAACACTCTTATACATAGGTACCGGGAGACATAAATAAGACTATTTGTAATAGCACAGGTTTGAAAACAGCTAAAACTATTTCAACAGCTGTCCTTCAATAATAGAATGGAGGGGCAAATTGTTCCATGTTCATACAATGGAATACAGCGTAGCTACGCGCAACAATAGGGGTGGACTTTTAGGTCAAGAACATTGAATGAACCAAGCAAATTGCAAAAGAATAATAGTGTTAGGCTATTTGTGTGAAGTTTGGAAATATGCAAAACTAAATGACATTGTTTACATATTCAAATATGCATGGTAAAATTATAAAAACAAGGAAAAGATTGACCAACACACAATCTAGGCAAAGGACTACCTTCAAAGAAGGAAAGGAAAGGAAGGGAATGTGGGCACATTGGGTAGGCACGTGAGAGCCTTCAAGTTCTTGGTAAATTCAAATTCTTTTTTTAAAATTTTTAAAAAATACATTTATTTGTTTATTTAGTTTTTTTAGGTGGTGTTGAGGATCAAACCCAGTGGCTCATGCATGCTAGGCAAGTGCTCTACCATTGAGCCACAACCCCAGCCAAATTCAAATTCTTAAAGATAGATGTAGGTGTTCCCTGAGTGTGCACTGTATTGTTAATATATTCATGAATATTTTTATAAAACTGTACAATGTCTACTAAATATTTAACAAAAACAAAGCAAGATTGGATAAGGAAAAGGTGGTATATATATATACACAATGAAGTTTTACTCAGGCATAAAGAAAAATGAAATTCTGTCATCTGCTGGTCAATGGATGGAACTGGAGAACATCATGCTGAATGAAACAAACCAGACTCAGAAAGTCAAGGGTCAAATGTTTTCTCCCACATGCAGAAGGTAGAGAGAAGTAAGCAACAAAAACGGGGAGGGACACTTAGGGAGGCTGAGACAGGAGAATCGCGAGTTCAAAGCCAACCTCAGCAACCGCGAGGCGCTAAGCAAGCAACTCAGTGAGACCCTGTCTCTACATAAAACACAAAATAGGGCTGGGGATGTGGCTCAGTGGTCGAGTACCCCTGAGTTCAATCCCTGGTACCAAAAAAAAAAAACGGGGAGGGAACTGGGGATGGGGTTGTGGCTCAGTGGTACAGCGCCTGCCTAGCATGTGGGAGGCACTGGGTTCGATTCTTAGCACTGCATATAAATAAATAAAAGGTCCGTTGACAACTAAAAAATATTTTAAAAAGGGGATCTAAAAACAGAAAGGAGAACAGTGGAGTAGGGGAAGGAGGATGAGGGGGAGGGAGAAAGGGTAGGAGAGGGGAGGAACAGCAGAACGAAAATCAACCAAACTATGTCATGTGCATGTATGCACATGTCACACTGAATTTCACTTTCATGTATAACTATAATGCACCAATTAAAAAATAAATTAATTAAAATTTAAAACTAAAGATATAATGCAATAATAGCACAACGGCTGGGAAGGAGAATTGAAAATATATTATTGTAAGGTTCTTACATTGTTCACGAAGTGAAATAATTTTATTTGAAGGTGGATTTAATAAAGGGTGTTTTAAAAAAGAACAGATAAATGATTTTTAAAAACCCTGCTAATACTTATACCCTCCCTCGTGAGGTCTCCCTGCATACTACCAGGGTATATGTACCTCTGACTTTGGAGACCATTGGTTTTATTATACAGGATGAGATTTTCATCCCTAGAACACGGGGTAAGAACAGAGTAATAAACAGCAGGTTCAGCTCAGCCCTGATGGTGGCATGAGACCTGTTACAGTCACTCACCCAGTGAGGTGTTGCCCATGATGAGAGGAGCTTCTGGATGTTTTGCTTTCAGCTCCAGGAGATCCTGGAGGGTCCCAGGGGAGATCCAGGTAACTCTCTCTCCATAGAAGGTCAGGGTTCCCTTTTCTGGGTTCTCAGCCATCCTCTAAGGGCAAATGGCAACTGTGTGTGCTTGTGTGCACACCAGTCCTCTGGGGTTATACAAGGATGCAGGTGGAGTAGAAACATTTTGGGGGTTCTGGGGCTCTACTTGTCCAGAAAAATGCTCACTACACCTATTGGTTAATACTCAAATTCTTGTAATTAGATTTTTTGAGGGGTGGAAGAGATAAGTGACAATATAGGCTGGCACTTGTCATTGACTATGCAGAGTGGATTAATTTAGCATAATTTAGTCTTATGGACTTAAAAATCACAATTGCACTAAGGCTCCTAAATTAATGTCTTTGTCCTGAACTTTTCCTCTGAAATGCAAACTCACATCTGAATGAGCACTAATGTTGCCTCTTAGGTATGTAATAGGCATCTCAACTTTAACCTGTCTGAAGCAGTGCTCCTGCCAGCCAATCCTTTTCCAAGACCCTGACAAGGAACCCCAAAAAGAAAAATGACCCGTTCCTCTGAAGGTTTCCCCCTTTGCTGTAATTTGCTGTGCTCTCTCAGCTGCACAAAGCTCCAGGGTCAGCCTTGCTGCCTCTCTCCCACACCTACATCACACCCATCAGCAAGCTGGTTAGTGTTTCTTGAAAAATGATCCAGAATGCATTCATTTTTCACCACCTCCTCCGGCAGTCTGTCCCAGCCACCACCCTTCAAGAAGACATTAGTCCCCTGAAGGGGCCCTTTGCAGACTACTCTCAGCACAGCAGCTGGGATGATCCCATTGCAACATCCCTAGGAGCATGTCCCTCTTCTGTCAGACCTTCCTAATGCTCCTTGTTTCTCCAAGAGTAAAAGTCAAGTGGCATTCAGTCCAGCACGGGCTGCCTCTTGCTTACTCCTGCTTCAGCCCTGCTGGCCTCCACTCTGTCCCTTGATCAGACCAGGCATTCTCTCACCCTTGGGAACTTTGCACTTGCTGTTCCCAAAGCCTGGATGGCTCTTGCCCCACACATCTTCGTGACTGGCTCCCTCACTTCCTCCCAGACTTTCTTCAAATGGTACCTTCTCAGAGGAGTCTTCTCTGGCAACCATCTGCATCCTATTCTCCTCCTCTGTTTTTTTTTTTCCTTCTCCTTAACACTTCTCACCGGTTGACACATTGTATCTCTTATCTATTGTTTTGTTTATAGTCTGTCTTTCTTACCAGACTACCAGCTCCCTAGGGCAGGGCTTTTTGTTAGCTTGTTTTCCTGCTTCATGTGGTACCTAGAACAGTACTGGCTTGTTCCTGAATGGATAAACTTTTTGAATGAATGAATGAACACATCAGAACTCCTTTAGAAAAAGGTGTTTTATAGAATGAGACACTGGATGCTTGAGAAAGAAGACTGTGATGCTGACAGAAGGGAGGGTAAGGAAGAGGGGTGCTCTTTGGGTGCTCTTTGGGGTCAATGCACTGGAGTGGTTGGAGAAACCAAGTAGGATCTTAGCAATGCCTTATCACCTGGACAGTTGACAGGGACACATTCTAGATGACACTGATGAGAGCAATGGTATAATCCTTTAAAAAAAACCCCTCAGATGGAGCTTCAGGGAATGTTCAGGGAGGTGGCTCAGGGATCGTGGGCTGGGGAGGGAACAGGCATCTCCATCCTATCAACCATTCCACAATTTGACAATGTCACAGGAAGGAAATGGGTGGATTTATAAAACTGAGTTCATAACTGGTTATATTTAAACAAGCACATAAAACACCCAGCTCATCTTACCAAGAGTTCTGGGGGAAATATGAGCTCCTGGGTTGGGTCCAAGGGCTGGAACTCCTCTTTCGCAAATAACTCGGTGCAAATCTTTATAGAAGGAAGAAGCAGATGGCCTTGTCAGTCCCGCTCAATTGGCAACAGTGCTGTAGTTCTTTACAAGAATTAGGCAAGATTAACCAGTACTAACTCACCTACTTTCCTTCTATAGGGAAATGGTTCAAACCAAATAACTTAAATAAGAATCTTGTAAGAGAGATACAGATTTTTCTAGTAGCATGATATTAGAGAAAAGAGTATTCTACTCCAAAAAGTATTCTGGGAAATGCCAAGACATTGTATGAAAAATTATCAGACATTAAATAAACTTGAGCAATCCTCAAACTGCTATCTTTTCCCCTACCAAGTCAGGATTCAACATGTTAAAAGCTCTGAGAAGTCCTGTAGTCTGACTTTTATAATAATAGTTAATGTTTATTGAGTACTTTCTGTCCCTTGTACTGGGGGTCGAATCTAGGGATTCATACATGCTGGGCGAGTGCTTTACCCCTGAGCTACATCCCCAACCCAAGTGTTTTTACATGTATTAATAATTTATCCTATTCTCATGATAATTGTATAAAGGAAGTCAATAATCATCTCCATGGTACACATCAGGAAACTAAAGCATAGGGGACCATTTCCTGAACTGTCATCCTGCCTGACTCAGAGCTGCTTTAGCTTTGGAAAACACTTGTTGCCAGAAAACATTCCTGAAGAAGTAAGGGAAATTGGGAGAGAACAGTGGGATTAAGGGATGGCAGCAGGTGCCATGGGGAGGATGTTAGACATGGGAGGCATACAGGTCTAGTTGACTCTCAACTCAGCTCTCTGACCTTTCCATTGGAAGGTACTTAACCTTTCTAAAGATTAAGGGGGAAGTAATACTTATTTTGAAGGGTAATTGTGATGATTAGGTGAAACGGTCTGACATTTGTCCAACCCCTGCACCTTTTTTCTATGTCTCTGAGGTCTTCCCAGCTTCCAGGAGGAAAACTTTCCTTGTAAATGTTCTCTGTAGGACCACAGATCGAGGCATTATGGGCCAACATCAGAATGACTAGTTTTAATGTTAGTTAGATTAAATATGGGCAGTACTTGGGGCTGATGATGTGGTGTATCTCTAAAACCTAGAAATGAGAGTATGCCTGAGAATGAAAGTGTCAAATAAGCATAATGATTTAAGGCTAAGAAATGAAGAGTTCCCCTAAACAGGTTCTAGGCCAAGACTTGCCCAAACAGAACACGTTAATAGAACTTAAAGAAGTTCAGAGTTGCAGGGCAGACACTTGGCTAGCTAGCATGGTCACCTCCATGGAGCAGGGGTCTTTCAGGACACCACCTGTTAAGATGGTGCAGCTGCTCTGTGTCCATGTTTGGCACACAGCCTTTGCAATCTAATTTGGTTTCCTATACAAGATTTCCTGTAGGGAATGGACTTGTGGTTCCCTGATCCCAATATCCAATTTATAATTGTGTGTCTCTTTATGAACAAATATTGGAGCACATTCCAGTTTAAATATCATGCTCCTTTGAGTTTGATTAATGTAAATTGAGTGGTCCCTGGAGACCAATCATTGCCCAGATTGAATTCTCAGGAAATTGAGATTGACTTTAGAAAGTATTGACCCCACCAACACACTATCCTCTGGGCAGTGGTCATCCCCAGTGGTGGGGATGCAGCCCACCTCCATTGGGAAGCTTCCTCTGTTCCATTGCACACTTTCTTTAGGCCAATAAGGTGACGGTGAGAGACAAACATGGAGAAAAGGTAGTTTTGAAGGACAGAGATGGAGAAGAGGAATAATAGGCACAGTGTTGTCTAAAACTTGCTTTGGACTCTTGGGTGGCCTTGTATACCAGGAGCCAGTTCTCTATTTTACCCAGAATTTCAACTTCTCCAAGTAATTACTTTGAGAACTTGGCAATGGCTCCTTTTTGGAAATGAGTACCTCTCAAAGCAAATCTAGAGGCTGGAATGTTTAGGGCTGGATGTCCTAGGCATGGGGGCCAATAACTTGCCACGTGACTTTGGAGGGCTCTCAGCCTCCCTGAGGTTGCTGTGCCCTCTTTGAAGAGGAGGAGGCCCAGTGACAGAGTCTGGCCTCCGTGTGAGCAGGGGCAGCTTCCGAAATCCATTCCCACCTGACGATGTGACTCATCCTCAGGAGGGGCAGATGTTTTTTTCTGTTGTGTGAGTGGTTTTTGTCCTAGCCTTTCAGGCTAGCGGGGAAATTGGAGTCTATGGTTTAGATGGCCACTTTACCCATTTTCAAATGCAAAGTACCCTATTCAGAGCACACACTTGGGACAGTTGTAAATAAAGCAGAGAGTGACTGAAACTAGCAAGCCCAGTTTCAAAACTGGGTCGTGCAATAGTCACAGCCAGAGGCCCAAACTAACAAAGGCACTTACGTCACTTTTCCTGTCCAGTGAGGAGTGGTTTTCTCTCTGGTCCATGCAGCATTTTCCTGTTCCTTTCTGCTGACAGCCAGTTGACCCCTAAGGAGAAGGGATGCTTTATGTTAAACATTTTTTTTTTAATAGGTAAGTATATATGTGTCCTGAAAGGTTTGGCAATTTCCACTTTTTAGGCCACTGTTGGTAGTTTCTATTGGAACAGGGATAATCACAAGGCCTTTCTGCTTTTGCTTTATTTCTCTATTTATATAAGATGATATACATAGAATATATATTGTATATAAAAGATATATACTAATATAAAATGATAGAATATACTGAAGTATAAAAGAAATATCATCACCTCATTCTATTAATGATATTTGACATAAAATATATTTGGGATCATACTCCATTTATATATGACATATTTATATACTACACGGTTTATGAACATTTTTGTTCATTACATGTATAGCTTGTGTATATCTATGAATCTTTAAGTTTAATTCTTAGGGGTAAAATTAATTTATAAAATGTTTTTCAGGACAATAACAATGTACTCCACACAAGATTCAACAACATTATTCATTATAATCATATTTCATATAGGATCCTTAAGAAAAATTTGAAAAAAGCAAAAGAAAAAAACCAGATCTCCCAGACATTTGGGCTGTGCATGGGTTGACTGGGAATGAGTTGATAACTTTTTAAAGCAGGTTTCCATTTGCATCTCTTGCATTTCTGTTTCCTTCAAACTTACCTTTACTATCTTCTTCCTCAGATAATTTTTCCTAAGTATCTATTAAAATACCTTTTCCCAGACACTTCAGCAGTTCTCTAACTCTGTCCAAGTGTCTCAAGCTGTCATCTTACTAATTCTGTTCAAGAAGCTGAAACAGCTGGGCCAAGAAGACAGTGCTTTCTCTTCTACTGAAAGCTCTGTGAGCTGCCGGGATGGACTGTGAGTCAACAATAATGGAAAGAAGCCTGTGTCCTCTTGGCTCAGGTGATATCAACCTTTTATAACCCTTCTAGGGCTGGGTTGCTGTTACCCATTAAAGTCCCATGGGACCTTTTGGCTGTAGGGTGGGGTGTCTGACCATATTTTTGCCTTATCCCCAGAATTTGTTTGCCTGGAAAGGTGAATAACACCACATCCATAGGGAAAGGGCTTTCCTCTAACTTCCTTTCTTTGTATTTCACAAGTGCTTTTCCATTTACACCAACAACTTGCTGGGTTCACAGGCTATTCATTTTATTTCTCAGCTTGTCATCTTTGGCTTTCTCTACGTGGCAATAGAAGTCTGGGACGCATGGGCCTAGAACATCTGCCTGACTTTGTGGCTAGCTGGATATACCTGCTGGTCCTACCTCTAGGCCTACCTCTAGTATTTGTGGAATGGAAGCGAGAATAACAAATGGTAGCCCCAGCCTGTAGCCTGCTGTCTTTCTCTTTCAGCCCTGGTGCTGTTCTGTACTGTGAGGGGCTTCAGCCATGTGAACACTCCCACCAGAGTGTCCAAGTTCTGTCTACTCCCTTTGACCTAGGGTGCAGGGTGTAGATGATGGCTGTCATGATCTGCCCTTGAGCATATCAGGAAAGAGGCTTATACTGGCTTAAAAGTGGAGTCAAAACCATACATGGAGAATGACCTAGAAAAGAGGTGAAGACACCAGGTGGGCAAGTCACTTGGCCCTATTGACTCCTGAGAATAGCTGGAGAAAGATCAGAGGGGGGCCTTCTAAACTGTGGGGTCCCCTTTGCTTGGGTCTAAGGACTTTGTTGCCCATATCTGTCTTATGCTCAGTAAAGGGTTATCAGACGACGTGCCTCCCTGGTACCACTGTCAAGTGCTAGTTCATAGTGTCAACACCATTATCAATAACAGTAGTAACTATATCTTAAACTCTTAGTGCCAAGTAAGACTCATTGCATTTTCAGAACAGCCCAGTGAAGTTCCCCTACTTTGTAGAGGAAGCTCCCCATGCTATTGCACTTGGAGTGGATTTTTGGATTCCACTCTGCATATTCAACTTCTTTATCTGTTCACACCTTCCCAGCTGGTTGGATTCTTGGAATAAACCTTACCTCACTACAGCAAACTTTATCCCCTTGTGTGTCTACTTGGGTTTACTGGAGTCCTCTTGTTGTCCTATCTAGATACTTTGCTTAACTGATAGAAAATATCTGGATGTCTGGTTAGATCATTTGACTTCCGTCTGTGGTTTTGGACAACATCAAATGTGGTATAGAGCTCATCCAATCCTCAGGAAATAGCTTAAACTCCAGTGAGTCAATTGAAGCTAACTCACTTTGTCTCCCTCATAGACTTCTAAGATGGTCTGGAAAAACTTAATTCCTGTGTCCCTGTCATTTTTTCTCTGTAGGGTCTCCCTATAGTCACCTACTCACCATGCAGAAGGTCTTGCCACTCTCGAGAATTGGCCGATACCCAGTGCAGCGGCATAGATTACCTAATCAGAGGAGAAGCATAGTTGTCAGGAGGACTTGTTTTTATTGGCATCTTGTGAAATTTTAAATAGATCTAGATATTTATTTATTGTTATTTTTTTGCTGATGCTGAGGATCGAACCCAAGGCCCAGGCAAGCCCTCTACCACGGAGCTCCACCTGTGTCCCCATCGTGTATCTATTGACAACAACTATATATCAGACTGTAAGATGGGGATCCTAAAACAGAAACTATAAATAATTCCCAAGGCACAAGATGAGAAAAGTATGCCTTGAAGAGTTTGTCAGTGGTCTCCTCAGTGGCTTTTAAGTCATGCACCAGAATTTCCTGAAGGTAGTTGTTAAAAATACAGATCCCTGGCTCTGTTCCAATTCTCCAATGTCTGGGGAGTAGGCCCAGGAATATACATTTAAGAAGCCTGCAGTTCATTCTATTGCATGGTAAAGTTTGCAAATCTCAGGTTTCCAAGGATAAAGGTCTGGGAGCAGGGGTAGAGGAGGGTCAGGGTGGACTAAAGCTCATCTGCAGAGACCTTGCTAAGAAGCTCAGGCTTGAAAGATAAGCAAGCTATGGATTGCTGTGGAGCAGTCTGAGTTCTCAGAGCAAGAAGAGCAAGGTGCAGAGGAGGAAATGTGCAGAGGCAGAGAAGAGAAAGGCCTGCAGGGAGTCACACGGAGGAGAAGGAATCATGAGGTACTGGCACCAGTTGTCAGACTTCTCTGAATGCCTGGTGGGGGAGGTTGGGCATGGCCATGTTTTCAGCCGAGAATCTGCTGAAGGACTATACTGGGAGAGGGACCCAAGGAAGGTAGGGATTCTACATGACTTAAACTGATATTTTGCATTTGAACAGAAAGAAAAAGAGAGGACAGGGGAGAGGAGGAAGTTCATCAGCAGCTGGTTGAATACAGGCATATGTTTGGTTGAGGGTTCTCAGTTGAGAATCTGTGTGTCTAACAGATAACTTGTTTAGGAACTGTTGACATCTGAAGATGAAGTTTACTGATCTCATAAAAAGGACGGATTGATGAACTCATCTTTAGTAACTTAACTTTAGTAACCATTGTAAATTTTAAAGGATTCTCTCAATTTTTGAAGAGTTCTGTTGTGGGTTAAATTGTGTCTCTCAAAAAGATGTGTTGATGAGACAGGAGAATCGTGAGTTCAAAGCCAGCCTCAGCCATGGTGAGGTGCTAAGCAACTCAGTGAGATCCTGTCTCCACATAAAACACAAAATAGGGCTGAGGATGTGGCTCAGTGGTCGAGTGCCCCTGAGTTCAATCGCTAGTACCAAAAAAAAAAAAAGATGTGTTGATGTTCTAACCCATAAAACCTGTGACTATGACCTCATTCTAAATAGGATCTCTGTAGATGTAATTGAGTTAAGATGAGGTTATATTTGATTATGGTAGGCCCTATGGACTGGTGTCATTGTAAAAAAATAGGTGGGGGGGATTTGGATGTACAGACACGGGAAAAGGCCATGTGAAGATAGAGTCACAGATTGAAGTGATGCATTTATAAGCCAAAAAATAAAATAAAAAAAATGCCAGGGACCAGAAGCTAGGAAGAGGCAAGGAATAGTCCTCCTTATAGCCAACCTGTTTGCGGTACTTTGTTAGGGCAGCCCCAATACCAACAGGCCCTTAATGAAGGCAGCCACACAAGTCACTGGATAGATAAGTGGTGTGGTCCACACACTGTGCATTAATTCTTTGCAGACCATATCATGTGTGTGCTGTGATAAGAAGGGAACTACTTGGAATCTTTCTGTAATCCTGGGTGAACTGTTGCTACTTTAGAAATGACCTACATGGCGCTTAGTAGGGCAGGAGTAATATGGAGGGTGGCATACAGCAGCCTGAAGCAAACTTCCCACCTGGCTGTGGGTAGCTGGTGGTTTTTCTGTGTCAGACCTACCTCCCAGGGCCTCCATGAGCTGCTCCTCTGAGGGCTGCAGGTGGTTCCTGAGCAGTGCATACATAGACATCACCATCCCAGGAGTGCAGAAGCCACACTGGGTGCCATGGCTCTTGGCAATTCTCTCCTGGAAGGACACATGCATGGGTACAGCCATACTTCCCTGCTGTCACTAACTTTTACCAGGCTTCACAGCCTTGTCTTGGTGGAACCTGCTCTCTGAGTAAATGTACCCCTCCCCTTTGCCAGGGTCTGTGTGTCTCTTTTCCTAGGATGCTCCTGGAGGAAGTGACTCAGAAGCCATAGACTATCATTATAGGCACTTCTCAAGGTCAAGTGCTCCAATCCTTCAAGTTGAGATACTGTGCACCCTCAACTCCCAGAGAAGAACTCTTTAGGCATCAATAATTATAAGGAGAGCGTGCATAAGTTACAAAAATAGTTTTCTTGAACACCCTATCTAGGAAGGTGACCAGAAGGCTACCTCTTTTTGATTAATTTGAATACTATCTACTGTCAATCCCATTTTGTTTTCTTCTTTGGACTCTTCTGTGTTGGCCCAGATGAAATTCCACTTTTAAGAATTTTTGTCTGTGTCCAATATCTTTGTTACTTAAAGTGTGGTTTGTGGTCCAGAAGTACTGCTTTTCCCCTGGGAGCTTGTGGGAAGTGCAGAACTTGGGGGCCCTGCTCCAAACCTCCTGACCAGGGATCTGCATCTTTAACAACCTCTCAGGTGATGCTTAGGAACATTAAAGCTTGGGAAGCCCTCTTCTAGATCTCAGGATGTAGTGTAATCCTAGGATTTGGGTTTATGGACCTGATGTGAGCATCCTGCCTGATCTGGTAGATTCTAGCAGACTCTTCTGGATCCTTTATTTTTGCTTATCTTGGAATTGATTCTCATGTGGTTAAACCCAGAGACCTTTGGGGCTCCTTCTGCCTCAAAAGACTGTGAACTGGTTGATCTGGTCTTGAGAACACCCAAACTTCTATGACACTGACAGAGGAATTGATGTGCTCTCTGCCAACGCATGTCATTACACTTAGATCCAAACTCTTTGTTCTGGTTTCAGGTTAGAATTTTGGGAAACGATTGTACTTCTGATCTAGTAAAGTTATTTTCAGACCCAACTCATCCCCAATTCTGATTTTACTCCTGAGATCTCTATGTCACATGGATTAATATTGAATTTTATCCTGTTATCTATAGAGGTATTTATTCTACACATAATAGACTGTGTACAGTATCTATTCCAGATCATAGTCCAATAGGCATTAATCGGTATTTTGATGATCCAGTTTATCACTCAAGTAGAAAAAGCAATAAGAAGGATGACTATCTAGTAAAACATGGATCGATTTCCAGATCTCTTTTATTTTTTTTGATTTAAAAAGATTTTTTTGGTAGATGGACAGCACGCTTTTATTTTGTTTATTTTTATGTGGTGTTGAGGATCAAACCCAGTGCCCCACACATGCTAGGGCAAGCTCTCTACCACTGAGTCACAGCCCCAGCTCCTCCAACTTTCTTTTAAATCAAGGGACAGATGTTGTTATCTTAAGCAACACACATCCCAATCTTCTACTTACTTGATCATAACCTAGAAGCCTTGGGCAGTACAGTCAACACAGCATTTGGTAAAACAATAAAGTTAAGGAGTGAGAAAATTGAGATGCATGTTTACCTGCACGGGGTGAAGCCTGGTTTTGATGCTTCCAATGCCTTCCACAGTGGTGACAGCAGCTCCATACAGAGAGCAGATGGGCACCAGGCATGCAGTGACGGAGAAGTGTCTTTGTATGAGAAACACAAGAAAAAAACTGAGGAGTAACACAGATCTGCCTCATGGGGAAAAACCTCCAGAACCTATCAATCAGCTCTGACGGGCTGGGGAACTGGAGAGGTGAAAACAAAGAGGAAGTCAGAGTCAGTCTTCTCTGCCTCTGTGCTATCTGTAAGAATTGAGGATCCTTAAGGTGGAAATGGGCATTCTGAACTTCAGAAAAACTTCCTAAGCCTGGAATGGACTCCACCTGGAACAACAGGAAAGGACTCTAGGAGTGTGATTAAATTTAACAGGTATCCATTGAGACACTGACCTCATAATAAGCAAAGGCAAACAAAAGATAGGGGTCTTTTACTCATAGCTACACATTTGGGTATTTTTTTTGTTTGTTAATTTAATGTAGAATGACTTATGTTCCAAATAATCTCTTTATTTCTTGGGCCAATGGGATTTGGAAAAATCCCAAGTTCTAGAATCTGGCCCAGATACCTGCTCTCTAGGGTTGGGCCATCCCAACAAGAAAAAGGGAATTAGCTTCAGTCCCAGAAAACTTGGGTTCAAGTTCTTATTCTACAGGTTACTAGTTATATGACCCTAACGAGTCACTTCAATTTTTTTTTTAAATATTTATTTTTTAGTTGTAGGCGAACAGAATATCTTTATTTTTTTTATTTTTATTTTTATGTGGTGCTGAGGATCGAACCCAGTGCCTCACGCATGCTGGGCGAGTACGCTACCACTGCGCCATAACCCCAGCCCCTCACTTCAATTTTTTGAGTCTCAATTGCCTCATCTGTTAAATAAGTTACTGGCCTAAGTTGGGGTTTCTTAACCTAGGGCATATAGATGAGCCTTGGCAGGTTTATGATCTCCCTGAAATGATAGGTAAAATGTAATTAGCTTATGCACTATCTGAATAGATGACTCCCAGCATTTATGGGATTTCTCAGAGGAGTCTGAGATGCACAGATAGCAAGAATCCAAAAATCTTTCTTAGTTACAAGATGAGAGTATAAGCCAGGCAGATAAACAAGGCCCTCCTCTGGCTTCTAAGATACCTTGTCTTTTTGGATACTGGATCATGCTTAGACACCATCACGGTGCAGGCTCCACAGCTTCCTCTTCCACAGGCATATTTGGTTCCTGTGAGGGCTACTGGAGGTCAAGACAGTCAAGGAAAAGTTACCAAGAGGAACATTTTTGTGTCTAGCATAGCTAGCTGCTTCCCTATGGTGTTGCTAATAAAGAAGGTCTTTGTGGGGTGAGTTGTTGGTCTGTGATGTCATTCTCTTACTTTCAGGTCTTATTAAAGGCTACTCCATACCTTATTAGCTGTGTGATATGAGACATAATTTTTTCTTGCCTGTTTTCTAATTTGCACAGAAGGAGGAGTAATACCTACTTTATTGTCACAGGTTATAAACATCTTGTGGGGAAATGATGTAAAAACAGTTTGAAAAATCCTGTTTCATTATAGGGTATTCTTATATGTCTTCCCCTGGGCTCCAATCATGTAATTGGAAGGGAAGAACTTTATTTTTAGTAAATGTATTATGAGTTTTGCTCAGAAACTTGTATTGTATTTGAAAACAAGGAATCTTCCGAGGAAACTCCTGTCTTTACTTTTTGATTCTTCCTTGAGCATCCCTGGCTCGGTCCAGGTCCAATTCCAAATCTAGGCCCAGCCTCATTCATTCTTCTCCCTAACTGTGATCTGTTTCCACACAGTTTATGGGACTGGATGTAATCAACTAGACTGGCTAAAAAGACTTTAGAATCACTGACTCTTTATTGCTATTATCTGTTTTTTTCTATTGATAGGGCTTATTCATCTGAATTAAACCATAACCTCAAATGCTTAACCAAAGATGTCACACAAATGAATAGAGTGGCAAGGTTGTGACTGGAGAGCCTGAACTCAAAGGGGACTAGGGACAGTCCCTACTGAGCTCTAAGCAAGACTATTGCCATGCAGGACTGGCCGGCTTCCCACTCACAATGAGAAGCTGAAAATCTTGATTTTTTTTAAAACATGGAATTTCCTAATTTTCAAATACTGACAACTAATTATAAACCATGTGAGCTTATGGGCTTTTAAACAAAATTGTAGAGGCCAATTTCACCAATTTGCAATTACTCTCATTTATTTTGAGTTTTCTGGCATCTCTGAGAGATCCATCAGATTTGCCAATTAAAATATGTTGGCCATTATGAAGATATGGTTTCCAGAATATAAAACAGGGCTGGAGGAGTCTGGTGTAAGAAAACAGGTATAGGGAAAGGAAATTATTTCCTCTGATACTCTCTCACTGATTCTGGAGAATTTGGTTTCATAAAAGGGCAGGGCACAGGTAATAGGAGCCTCTGTCTCAGGACACCCTGCTGGGGACATGCAAAGCCCTTCAAGAACTATTTCATGTGGAAATGAAGAGCTTAGCTTGTATTTCACGCTATTAAATCATATGTAAGCCTCTCTGGGAAAATTCTTTCTCTCCAAACTAGCCTCTTTCACCTGACATCCTTAAAACCATGGCCAAAAACAAATAGCAGGGCCAAGGGCCGACCAAATGGAGAGAGTGATCAGTTCCCATGGTCATACTGGCTTAAGTTTTAAGGCACAGACACGGCCAGGACTTGGCTAAAAAGGGTCCAGTTCTTTCGTAGGAAGGTCAACAGAGTCACTTCTGGGTCTGCATTCCTCTCTGTCACCTGTATTAAAACAGAAGAGAGATTATTATGGGGATGAATCAGTAACCCAGCGGAATCTCTGTCATGGCCTGTTTGATTTAGGGCTTGGGCTATAATATTAGACCTGTACCTTTTTAAACTTTTTCTTTTTTTTTTTTGTGCTCTGAGAGCAGACAACTTTCATGCACATTTAGGGGCAGGAGCCTCACAAAGCATGGTGGTTCTGATCTTCATGATGAAAACTGGGATCCGCTTCTGTCTACAAACTTCCCTGGATTTGTATTCTCCACATTTGCTCCACTATCTACCTTAGTGGAATCTTCCAATTCAACCCACTGTACTCTTGAAATACTTCAAATATGGGAGGTACTTGGACAGTGTGTGTGTGCAGTGTGGGGTCCTGTAGGAGGAAAAGTTAGAAGGAGTTCCTGGCACCTCTACAACACCTCTGGTGGGGAATACGTTTGATAACATCAGAGGACTTCATGGTCTATGGCAGAAAAGGGAGTGAGGAGAGTTGCTGTCATCCTGGAGAAGCCCTGGAGTCTGCCAGTCCACTCAATGGCACAGTAGCCCCACAATGAGCCTTGACACCCTGCTCAGGACCCAGGGTGGTTCTGGTGGGATACTAGACTTCCTCTATTCCTCCCCTTGGGAAGTGGAAGTGATAGGACTCCGAAGTCATGAGGGCCCTTCTTCGGTGCCTCTTTCCCACTCAGGTATCTTGGGATATTCCTTTTGACTTTGTCTTGGGCTGCACAGACAATAGCCATTTTGTTGTATGGAGATAGAGAAGATTCAGTGAGCATCAGTGTTAGATTCTTCCTTTCTCCCCAAAAGGAAGACATACACTTGTTTAGACCTCAAAGAACCATAGGAAGATGATTCCAAGTTAAGATATTAAAATTCAACTGCTTTCTGGATCCCAAAGGGCACATATCCAAGGGAAGAAGTCCTCCTCTGCCTGCCTTTATACCACCCTAAATCCTTTAAAACACTTATTGAGAATATGGTGGGATCATATTTTTTATCATCTAGCACTCTCACCCCGACTACACACACCTGAACTTCTTTTAACTCTCAACTTATTCTCTGTTCTGACTGCAGCTAGTCCACTCTGAAGGGACACAGAGCAGAATATAGAGGAAGGAGCCTCTTCTGACTTTTGAGTCTCCAAAGCCAAGGCCAGTAGAACAAGCAAGTAGGGGCTCAGCTCACAGATGATAGTTTTGGAAGTACATGGTGGTTGCTGGTCAGGAAGATTGGATACAAGAGAGAGGGTTCTTAGATGAATGATGAGACCTTAGGGCTCTATGCTCTATTTCCTTTCTTGGGCCAAGCCCTGAGGTATGTGTGGGGAATGGGGGTGGGGGACACACAAAACCCCTATGAGGATTGTGGGATTGGAGGTCTGAGAGTCCCTGGAGGAGAGGGGGTGAGACCCCAGAGAAGCTGTGTGCCTTTGAGAGACAGAGACTTATGACAGGAAAGGCCTGGCAGAGGGCACTGAGGGCAACTAGTGTTCTGTATGGATGGATTTTAAGGACATGGAGGGCAGAATGCTAGGGAAAAGTGGCAACCAGGAGACCTGCCCTTGTCATATAGGTTCCCCCTGGAACTCAGCTGCACCCAGGGAAAGAGAGAAACACCAAACTGATGGAGATTATACCTCGACCGATTCTGTTTAATGGGGACTCAATTGAAACATTAAGTTGGTGAACAGAAAGATAAAGCAAGCTGCATTTCTTATCCTCCCGAGTTTGAAGATCAAAGTGTGTTACTGGAGAAACTCCTCGTGTCTCAGACCCAGTTAGTTATATAAGCACTTTGTGGGTTCCTAAGCAATTAAGGAAGCAGCTTTCTTTACATCTTTTTTAAAAATTTTTTTGTAGTTGTGTATGGGCAGCATGTCTTTATTTTATTTGTTTATTTTTTTGCGGTACTAAGGATTGAACCTAGTGCCTCACACATGCTAGGCAAGCGCTCTGTCACTAAGCTACATCCTCAGCCCTCTTTTCATCTTTACCAAAGCCCTAGAAAGCAGGTTCCACAAGTGAGGACTCAAGGCTCAGAGTGGCAAAGCTCACGACCGTGTGTAAGGTCATGCAGTAAATGGCAGAGCCGACTGAGCTGCTGGAGCCAAGTCCTGGCTGAGAGAAGAACAGGTGAAATCAGGCCCTGTAGCAGGCTTACCTCTGCAAGCTGTGGGAGTAACACCCCATACTCACCTTCCTCCCGTTCACGAAGAAAACCAACGCATCTGATCTCGATGGGCAAGGCATGGCACCTGCCAAGGCTTCAGCTCACAGCTCTAGGGGAGCGCTCTCTGGCACCAGCCACAGAAGTGAGTGGAAGGGATTTAGGTCTAGTAACTGGCATCTCTCTCTGCATGGAAGCAGGCAGGCCAGAGCCTCAGAGGGGAGGGCCGGAGGTGGAGACTTCCTTGCTATGGGATTTTTTATGTGGAGGGCCTGGCCTCTAATCCTGTGCCTCACTCCTACCAATCCTGGCTTTGAAGCTGGCTGGGCATACAGCCCACACCTCTTCTAGCTTTTTCTGAAGTTGTGGGCAGCAGTGTGAAAACCATCAGTGTGAAAAACAATACTCTAGGCCCAACCTCCCTCTGCATGTTGCCTCAGCCCCAGGAGCATATCCTGGATGGATTTCATTCTTCTTGGAGTTTGGGGTGGGCTTCCTGAGACCTTGCACTTTCCAAACTTGTTTCTTATTCTACCCTCAGAAATGTCCCCTCATAGGAAAACATACAAACAAGTCTAGCCTGTACCCTAGTGGAAGGGGAGGTGTTGGGTGCTGCATCCACCTAGCCCCTCTGCACCCTTTCTCCCCACCCCTGTGATCATTCTGCTGGGAAACAGTGATCTAGTCAACCACTGTACCCTATGGAGCTAGAGTGGTAGCCTCAGGGTCACCCAGGAGTAAATGGCAAAGCAGGAACTAAAACCAAGATCTCCTGGCTTGAAATAACACTACATATACAGAGAGACCATTGACTAGAAGGATATACTATCTCTCTGAACATCTCCAGTGAGGTGTCTACAGATCAAAGCTGTGTGCCTGTCTCTCAAAGGCACACAGCTTCTCTGGGGTCTCACCCCCTCTCCTCTCCTGTTATTTCAGCTGAAGTCATGCCCAGGACTTGGCGTTTCAAGTTAGTGAAGCAAGTAGATGTTCCTGGTTCCAGGAGAGGTGGCAAGACCTCTCTCTTCCCCAGGCTTCCTTCATGAGGTCATGGAACCCTCATTAGAGCAATCTCTTCAGGCTAAGAACATGTACTGCATGACAGCGTGTCAAGCCAGAAACCGCAGATGCCTGGAATCCCTCTAACCAGGCTAATGAGCAAGATCTCTTTCTCAATTAGTCCAGGTGAGGTTTTAGCATCTTTCCCACCATAGAGGTATTCCAGAAAATTCTAATCAAAGAAGCCAAAGCTTTCCGATTTCTTTACAATTCTAATACCCAGGTCCTCAGGCACACCAGGCCTAGTGTACCTGTGGACACAAGTGTGTATGTGAGTGTTTCACACGTATTAAGAAAGAAATAGCTGAATAAATTAACAATAGGTTCATGAGAGGTTGTAGATCATGGTGTGAGCGAGTTAGGACCTTTGATTCAGCCTTTTTGATCATGTTCCTCCTGCTCAAAAACCCCCAGTAGCTCTCTGTGGCCTGCCACCTGAGGTCCATACTCAGTCCAGAGTCCTCCACAGTCTGTCCCTGTTTCTGGGCTCAGATGCTCTTGCTCTGCAAAACAAAGCAAAAACCAAAACAACTATGCATATACACATAAAAAACAAATAAATCAAAGCAAAATACAACAACAACAAATCCTACTCTAGCTAAACTACTCTTCTAATTATCCTTTTTCTACTTAAACCTGGTGTTTCTCTACTTAGAACTTTCTAGTACCTCCCATTGAACTAAGCAAAACCTGTATGCCTGTCCTGGCAGAGCCATGGGGTTAGCTCGTAATAGGGCTCCACTTTATGATTTAATATAAACTTTGCTGCTCCACCACAGGGGACTTATTTTAAAACTGACTTTTTGTTTGTTTGTAGAGCTAGGCAAGTGCTCTACCACTGAGCCATAGCTTCAGCCCCAAGTTTTTATATATCTTTGAAATTGGTGCTCTATCTGATGTGCATGTGGCAAAAATTTGTTCCCAGAATGTAGGCTCTCTGAGGTTCACCTCATTGGTCATTTCTTTTGCTGAGAAGAAGCTTTTTTTTTTTTTTTAAATTTTTTTTTTTAGTTGTTGATGGATCTTTATTTTATTCATTTATTATTTATATGTGGTGCTGAGGATCGAACCCAGTGCCTCATGCATGCTAGGCGCGCACGCTACCACTGTGCCACAACCCCAGCCCCCTGAGAAGAAGCTTTTTAATTTGAATCCATCCCATTTATTGATGCTTGCTTTTATTATTTGCGCTTTAGGAGTCTTGTTAAGGAAGTCGGGGCCTAATCCAACGTGATGAAGATTTGGCCCTATTTTCTCCTCAATTAGGCGCAGAGTCTCTGGTCTAATTCCTAGGTCCTTGATCCACTTTGAGTTGAGTTTTGTGCCTGGTGAAAGATATGGGTTTAGTTTAGTTTTGCTGCATATGGATTTCCAGTTTTGCCAGCACCATTTGTTGAAGAGGCTATCTTTTCTCCAGTGTATGTTTTTGGCACCTTTGTCTAGTATGAGATAACTATATTTATGTGGGTTTGTCTCTGTGTGTTCTATTCTATTCCATTGATCTACATGTCTATCTTGGTGCCAATATCATGCTGTTTTTGTTATTACAGCTTTGTAATATAATTTAAAGTCTAGAATTGCGATGCCTCCTGCTTTGCTCTTCTTGCTAAGGATTGTTTTGGCTATTCTGGGTCTCTTATTTTTCCACATGAATTCCATGATTGCCTTTTCTGTTTCTATAAAGAATGATGTTGGGATTTTAATTGGAATTGCATTGAATCTGTATAGCGCTTTGAGTAGCATGTTCATTTTGACAATATGAATTATGCCTATCCAAGAGCATGGGAGATCTTTCCATCTTCTAAAGTCTTGTTCAATTTCTTTCTTTCGTGTTTTGTAGTTTTCATTGTAGAGATCTTTCACTTCTTTTGTTAAATTGATTCCCAAGTATTTCATTTTTTTTTGAAGCTACTGTGAATGGGGCAGTTTTTCTAATTTCTCTTTCAGAGGATTCATCACTGATGTATAGAAATGCATTTGATTTATGGGTATTAATTTCATATTCTGCTACTTTGCTGAATTCATTTATTAATTCTAGAAGTTTTCTGGTGGAATTTTTTGGATCCTCTAAGTAAAGAATCATGTCGTTGGCAAATAATGATAGTTTAACTTCTTCTTTTCCTATTCTTATCCCTTTAATTTCTTCTGTATCTCCAACTGCTCTGGCTAGAGTTTCAAGGACTATGTTGAATAGAAGTGGTGAAAGAGCACATCCCTGTCTTGTTCCTGTCCTGAGGGGGAATGCTTCCAATTTTTCTCCCTCGAGGATGATGTTGGTTTTCAGTTTTGCATAGATGGCTTTTACAATGTTCCTACTATCTCTATTTTTCTAGTGTTTTGAACATGAAGAGGTGCTGTATTTTGTCAAATGCTCTCTCAGCATCTATAGAGATAATAATATGATTCTTGACCTTAAGTCTATTGATGTGATGAATTACATTTATTGATTTATGTATGTTGAACCAAACTTGCATACCTAAGATGAAACCCACTTGGTTGTGGTCCACTATCTTTTTAATATGTTTTTCTATGTGATTTGTCAGAATTTTATTGAGAATTTTTGCATCAATGATCATCAGGGATATGGATCTGAAGTTTTCTTTCTTTGATGTGTCTTTGGTTTTGGATCATGGTGATACTAGCCTCATAGAATGAGTTTGGAAGGGTTCCTTCCTTTTCTGTTTCATGGAAATAGAAAAGTTTGAGGAGTATTGATGTTAATTCTTCTTTGAAGGTCTTATAGAACTCAGCTAAGAATCCATTTGGTCCTGGGCTTTTCTTGGTTGGTAAGCTTTGATGGCTTCTTCTATTTCCTTGCTTGAAATTGGTCTGTTTAAGTTGTGTATGTCCTCCTGATTCTGTTTGGGCAGATCATATGCCCCTAGAAATTTGTCGGTGTCTTCGGGGTTTTCTATTTTTTTGGAGTATAGACTTTCAAAAAGTTTCTAATTATCTTCTGTATTTAAATAGTGTCATGATAATTCCCTTTTCATCTTGAATTTTAGTAATTTGAGTTTTCTCTCTCCTCCTTTTTGTTAAGGTGGCTAGAGGTTTGTCAATTTTATTTATTTTTCAAAGAACCAGCTTCTTGTTTTGTCAATTTTTTAAATTGTTTCCTTTGTTTCAATTTCATGGATTTCAGCCCTGATTTTAATTATTTCCTGTCTTCTACTTCTTTGGGTGTTAATTTGTTCTTCTTTTTCTAAAGCTTTGAGATGTAATGTCAGGTTGTTTATTTGTTGACTTTTTCTTTTTTAATGAATGAGCTTAATACAATGAACTTTCCTCTTAGCACTGCCTTCATAGTGTCCCAAAGATTTTGATATGTTGTATCAGAGTTCTCATTTACCTCTAAGAATTTTTTATCTCCTCAATGTCTTCTGTTATCCATGCATCATTCAATAGTGTATTATTTAGTCTCCAGGTGATGCAGTAGCTTCTATTTTTATTTTATCATTGATTTCTAATTTAATTCCATTATGGTCTGATAGAATGCAGGGTAGTATCTCTCCTTTTTTGTGTTTGCTCAGAGTTGATTTGTGGCATAACATATGGTCTATTTTAGAGAAGGGTCCATGTGCTGCTGAGAAAAAAGTGTATTCACTTGTTGGTGGATGAAATATTCTGTATATGTCTGTTAATTCTAAACTATTGATTGCATTGTTGAGTTCTATGGTTTCTTTGTTTAGTTTTTGCTTCGAAGATCTGTCCAATGGTGAGAGAGGTGTGTTTTGTCAGCCAGTATTATTGTGTTGTGGTCTATTTGATCCTCAAGATTGAGAAGAATTTGTTTGATATATGTGGATGCTCCATTGTTTGGGGCATAGATATTTATGGTTGTTATGTCTTCTTGATGTATGGTTCCCTTTAAGCAGTATAAAATGTCCTTCTTTATCCCTTCTGACTATTTTTGGTTTGAAGTCTGCTTCATCTGATATGAGGATGGAGACCTCTGCTTGTTTACACGGTTCATTTGAGTATTTTTTATTTTTTCCTTTCCTTTTACCTTCAGTCTGTGGATGTCTTTTTCTATGAGATGAGTCTCTTGAAGACAACATATTGTTCGGGCTTGTTTTTAAATCCAATCTGCCAGTCTATGTCTTTTGATTGATGAGTTTAGGCCACTAACATTCAGGATTATTATTGAAATATGGTTCATATTCCCATTCATTCTGGTTTATTGTTTTTTAATTTGACTTGGTTTCCTCCTTTCACTTTTCCTTTAGTGTAGTTCCTCCCTTTGCCAATTGTCATTGTTATTTTTCATTTCCTCCTCATGAAACATTTTACCAAGAATATTCTCTAGTGCAGGCTTTCTCATTGTAAATTCTTTTAACTTTTGCTTATCATGGAAGGTTTTTATCTCGTCTTCAAATCGGAAGCTTAATTTTGCTGGATATAAGATTCTTGGTTGGCAGTCATTTTCTTTTAGAGCTTGGTATATGCTGTTCCAGGGTCTCCTGGCTTTGAGGGTCTGGGTTGAGAAATCTCCTGAAATCTGAATTGGTTTCCCCCTGTATGTAATGTGTACTTTCTCCCTTGCAGCTTTTAAAATTCTATCCTTATTGTATATGGTAGACATTTTCATTATAATATGCCTTGGTGTGGATCTGTTGTAGTTTTGTGCATTTAGTGTCCCGTAAGCCTCTTGTATTTGATTTTCTGACTCATTTTTCATGTTTGGGAAATTTTCTGATATTATTTCATTGAAGAGATTGTGCATTCCTTTGGTTTGTTTCTCTGTGCCTTCCCCTATCCTGATAATTCTTAGGTTTGGTCTTTTGATGTTATCCCATAATTCTTGAATGTTTTGTCCATGGTTTTTTACCAATTTCATTGTGTGGTCAACTTTATTTTCAAGGTTATATATTTTGTCTTCATTGTCTGAGGTTCTATCTTCCAAATTATCTAGTCTGTTAGTGATGCTTTCTATTGAATTTTTTATTTGGTTTATTGTTTTCTTCATTTCAAGGGTTCTGCTTGATTCTTTTTCAAAGTCTCTATCACTTTCTTGAAGTAATATTTTGCTCCCTGTATTTGCTCTCTTATCTTTTTTGTTGGAGTGATCAATGGTTGCCTCTAATAGATTTCTTATATTATTCTGTGTTTCACAGATCATTTTAATTATGTATGTTTTGAACTCTTTCTCTGACATTTCATCTTCTGTGCTATCAATGGATTCTATTTTTGTAGCATCTTGGTTTGAGCATTTTCTTCCCTTGTTTTTTTCATGTTGTTCATGTATCTTCCTCTCTAACAGTGCCAATCAGAGATATTACAGTTTCTACCCTATAATCTTGTAGTGTCCTTGCAAGTTACCAATACCTCACCTCTGGTGTTAACTGGGCCTGCAGGGACCTTGAGAATGATCTTCCTGGTCCTGGCTGTTGACTCTAGATGGATATAGGCAGGGACAGCCACTGGTTGGTAGATTGGGGGCTGTAGGATGGTTGGTCTCCTCCTCCCTGTGAGCATGCCATTGGTCTCCTCCTCCATGGGTCAGCCTCAGGGTTGGTCTGCTCTACCTCCTCCACGCATGGGCCTGGGGTCCTCTCCATAACATTCTTTTCTTGCTGACATGGATGTTCTTTACCTTTGTGTTTTCTGCCCCCATGGGGGTGGGGATGGGGATGTGACTTTCAATTCACCACTGTATCTCTGTAGCCTAGGATAGTGCCGGAATAAGTGTCAGCTACCCAATCAGTATCTGTTGAATGACTGGAGATGGTCCTTTCACATCTGCAGTGATGACACTCCTTTCCCTGTTCCTCTGTGATTGCCCCTTCTCATTATCTACTCTCAGAAAGCAGCTCCAAACCTCCCTCCTCTTTCTCTGAGTTCCTGCAGAACCACCAATTGAAACTTTACTTTTCATTTGATAAACCAGAAAACTAACCTCTCATGTGACACTAATTGGTGTCTCATACTTTAAATCTTTGTCATTTTCCCAATTAGGCAACAAGCTCTTGGAGATTAAAATACCTACTTGTATCCCCCACAGTGGCCAGGGTGAATGACAATGTGTTCTTTGCAGGAGTCAAGAAATACTGGACTGATGACCCAAGATACTTTAAAAGAAGGGACATTAGTGATTACTAATTTGCTAGACATTGTGCAACTGCCTTGCACCAGGCTTTCTGCCAAGTGGCAGAGGTACAGTGGACAGTAGATTCACCCATTTCCTTTCTCTGAAGTGTTTCACAGATGATAGCAGGCAATTAAAAATTAATGCCTTTGACAAACACAAAACAGAGAAACTAACTTTGTTCTGGGGACAAGGATTAGACAAGCCATCTGAAAAACGCATGTTTAGGCCTGAAAAATGAACAGGAGTTACTTCCCTGAGAATTAAGCCAGGAGGGGCAGCAGGCTGGAGGAGAGAGAAAGGAGCATGTGGAGACACAGAGTGTGGTCGCTTCCATTTAAGGGAAGATGACACAGGGGCTGTTTTTAAGGGTTCACAATCTGTTCACCACCTCATGCTTCCCTTTAAAAGAGGGCAAGTTCTGCACACAAAGGGCCCATAGTTACCGCTGACAAGAGCTGGATGCTGTCAGAGACTGGAAAGCATGAACCATGGTGTTCCCAAAACATCTATTAGAAAATATCTCTCAGCATCAACATAAAGTACAAGCATTTAGAGTAAAAAATCAGTTTTGGAGTACTAAGGTTGGATAATCGTATTAGGTTTAGATTATATAAAAGTACTTTGGATTAGGAAGCCAAATGCATTAATTGCTGGGAAACTGAAAACTGATCTGAATTGCCTTTGGAAAATGTCTTTCAAACTTGTTTGGGCCAAGAAACCTTTGAGTGAAATCTGGTGAAGTGTAAACAGATGAAACAAAAAGGTTGTTGCTCTGAGGAGACTTGGAGTGAGGTTTCAAGTCCTCTGGCTTTCTTTCCTTTAAGAAACTCCCAGGGCTCAGGGGAGCTTAGCTTGGAAACTATCCACTTCAGAGTGAACAAAAGATTGTGGGAAGCAAAGCAGGAGGATGAGATGCAGTTTCTGCCAAGTCCTCTGACTCTCAGATTTTACTCAAGACAATAGTGAAAAGCAATACTTTTGTTTTCTTTTTTTTCTTTAATGAAAAAGGAAGACCAAATTTCTTCACTTTTAAATGGATTATCCAGTGGGCAAGAGAAACTCCTTATATGTAAACAACAGGTGCTTGGATGTTTGTTATTAAAAGGACTTATGATTTACATCAAAGATTCCTGTTAGCTAATGAAAGAATTAATATTGGAAATGAAACTACTCTCCCCAACAATTCAAACAAACCTTCTTTCTGGGAAAAAAAAAAAGAAGGAACACATTCTGCTCACTGATGGAAATGGAAAAGTACTGGCAGTAGGCTTTGGTGTCACTGGGGTGCTACCTTTGGTGTTGAGTTCTTTGAAACCCAAAGATGGAAGAAAGGTAAGCAGATAGACAGCAAGCACATTTTAGGATCTTGAGAGTTTGGGTTGATCATTAAATATCCACGTTCCAGACATTTACCTCTCTACTCTTCTGACCATGAGGTCCCTTCTCTTCCCTTCCTGTCTCTAACCTTTCTAACTCTGCTGAGCCTGTGGGAAGCTGGGTGCCAATGAGGCCCTGGGCTCTGTGGGAGAGGCATTCTTTCCCACAGGCTGAGAGAGTGCCTGGAGGTCAGCAGCCTGAGAACAGTCAATCTGGAGAAGAGCTTGGTCCTTGGGTGGAGGTGAAACATAGAAAGAAAGCTTGACATTGGTGTGAGTAGGTTGGTAGTGCCAAAAGTGGTGCCTGAACCCTTCCTCTCCCTGATATTGAGTGAGTATGAGGAGTGGGGAGAGTCCCAAGGCTGGGGGGCTTCCTATATTTGCCTCACAAGCCCTGGCAGCCTTCCTGTTTCTACCCTGCTGGGGGTGGGGATGGATTAGGACCATTGTTTGTTCTACAGCTGATGGTGGTGGCTCTTAGGGTAAT
>PVHX01010641.1:0-67500 GCA_004024805.1 Geosciurus inauris | reverse complement strand
TAACCTCTTGTATAAGTTTGAAACTGCTTCTTCTGAATTTACAACCATTTGATTACTAGGATGTGGCAGATCTCAAATAGGATAGAAATAAAAATTAGGTAAATTCAAACTTACAAAGGTCATAAAAGAGATGCACTGTGAAGTGACTGCACAGTCTACATAGGAGGATGTCCAAGACAATTCATGAAAATATCCTCAGATAAAACAGTAATTTGAAGCCATAAGGATGAAAATATTCTGCAATGCAGACAGTCATCAGAAGATATGAGTGGACAAGGAATGAAGGAAACAGTAAGATGGAGATAGTTACTCTTTATGGAATTTAGTCAAAGGAAAGACCCTCTGTTAAAAATGTTCTAAAATTGCCTTCAAGTGGAGAAAAATTACTCATTAAGTCTTCATCACTGATGATGGAGTTTACATTTCCTAGTTCCTATTGCTCAGATTCTACAATAATTAAGAAACTTTCCAGTTAGGTGTGGTGGTGGTACATGCCTGTAATCCCAGCTACTTGGGAGGGAAAGGCAGGAGGATCACAAATTATAGACCAGCATGGGCAACTCAAAGAAATCTTGTCTCAAAATAAAGTCAAAAGGGCTGGGATCCAGGCGTGGTAGCACATGCCTGTAATCCCAGCAACTTGGGAGGCTGAGGCAAGAGGATGGAAAATTTGTGGTCAGCCTCAGCAATTAAGCGAGATCCTGTCTCAAAATAAAAATTTTAAAAAGTAACAAAAGTTGGGCTGGGGCTGTAGCTCAGTGGTAGAACGCTTGCCTAGCATGCATGAGGCACTGGGTTCAAGTCTCAGCACCACATATAAATAATAAATGAATAAAATAAAAATCCATCAACAACTAAAAAATATTAAAAAAAAAAAAAAGTAACAAAAGTTCTGGAGATGTGGTTGAACACCCCTGGGTTCAATCCCCAGTACAAACAAACAAAAAAAAGAAAAGAAAACAAAACAAAACAAAAGCTAATATTGCAATTCCATCATCACTGGGAATAAAGTATATTTACAAATTCACTGCTCCACCTTGACGCTGTAACCTAACAGATGAGACCTGAAAGGGATGAGCTGCCAATGGACATTAATTTAGAAGGTAGGCTAAAAATACACTCACAGATAAAGCCTATTTAGTAGAATTTGAAGCAGTGGTTCCCAGGAGGTAGGAACATCCACCACAATGAAATACCATTATCCCTGTGGTTAGAAGGCAGAGTTCTTCTACTCAAAGAGACAATCTCTAGGTTTCCCTTCCTCTTTCAATCATAATATCACTCAATTTGCAAAGTGTTTTTACACCCACTTTCTTATTTTTGTTTCTGACCTTGATAACACTTTTGAGAAACAGGTATACCAAGTATTATTTGTACCTATCTTACAGATAAGGAAACCAAAACTCAGAGAACTTATGTGACTTGTCCAAAGTGAGATAAGTAATTAGTCTTCATCTTGTCTGTCTTATAAACATATATGTTATCACTTCAGGGAACTTATTGATACTATGCTATAATTTCTTTTTTGTTGTTGTTTATTTTCCTTTGAACTTTTTTTTTTTTGGTACCAGGGATAGAACTCAGGGGTACTCGACCACTGAGCCACATCCTCAGCCCTATTTTAAGTTTTACTTAGAGACAGAGTCTCACTGAGTTGCTTAGCATCTTGCTGTTGCTGAGGCTGGCTTTGAACTCGCAATTCTCTGGTCTCAGCCTCCCAAAGTGCTGGGATTACAGGTGTGCTCCTTTGAACCTGTTGACTTTAAGTGTATCTCTACCTATCTCTGCCCACACTGTCTTCTTAATTCACCTGAAATCAGGAACTATTACTTTCCCTGTAATTTCAACATAATTCCTGGTCTATGGCCACCAGACTCTGAAGGACTATCATCTTCCCATGGACTTAATCAGGACATGCTAGAGTAATTTAGAAAAGTCAAGTCAAATTTACAGACTTTAATAAGCAATTATATAAGACCATCAAAAAAAAAAAAAGAGGAATCACTATCTGAATTGGATTAGGTCAATTCCGAAAGCATATAAAGTCATTTATTTATTTATTTAGGTACTGGAGATTGAACTCAGGGGCACTTGACCACTGAGCCACATCCCCAGCCCTATTTTGTGTTTTATGTAGAGACAGGGTCTCACTGAGTTGCTTAGCGCCGCCTCGCTGTTGCTGAGGCTGGCTTTGAACTCGCGATTCTCCTGTCTCAGCCTCCCCAAGTGCTGGGATTACAGGTGAAGTTATTAGTTCCAGAGCACACCCTGAATCCTTTTGCTCCTCATCACTTCCACTCCTAGTCTGAATCACATCATCTCTTGTTTGGGTTTCTTCGCTAGCCTCCTAGCAGGTTATCTTGCTTCTACCCTTGCCCAGCACAGACCATTTCCAACACAGCGGCCTAGTGAGCAAAACAAACTTCTTCTTTCATTCTTCTGCCCAAAACCTTGCAATAGATCCCCATTTCAATCAGAATAAAAACCAAAATCCTGCTGGGCGCAGTGGTGCGTGCCTGTAATCCCAGCAGCTGAAGAGGCTGAGGCAGGAGGATTGCGAGTTCAAAGCCAGCCCCAGCAATTTAGCGAGGCGCTAAGCAACTCAGTGAGACCCTGTCTCTAAACAAAACACAAAATAGGGCTGGGGATGTGACTCAGTGGTCGAGTGCCCCTGAGTTCAATCCCTGGTACCAAAAACAAACAAACAAACAAACAAAAAAACCCCAAAATCATTAAACCAGTTTACAAGGACTTAAGTGATATCAGCCTGTTTCCTTGGATCCTTATCTCCTGCAATTGTCCCCCTTGCTGAATCCATGCCATCTCACTGGTCTCCTTGCTTTGCCTCTAAAACTGTAACATTCTAGACACACTCAGCCTTGGGGCCTTTTCTCTCATTTCCCATCCGCTTGTTACTATCTCCCCAGGCATCTGTTCAGCTGATCCCCTCACCTCCTTCAAGTCTTGGGTCAATTCTCAATTTCTCAAAGAGACTTAGTCTAGAATGCTGGTTGTCCACCTATTGCCCATTTGCACCACTCGAGTTTTGTTTTACTTTTACTTTTTTTTTTTTTTTTGGTAGCACTTATCCCCTCCTAACTAACATACTGTAAAGTGAGTTGTATTCATTGTTATCTGCTTCCCCCGTCCCACCCCACAACCCTCCCTCCTCTTTGCTTGCTCTCTTGCTAGAATGCATCCAACGATATATACAAAACACTGAAGCAGTGCCTGGCACATAACAGATACTCCTTTTTGAACATTTGCTGAATGAATGATTGAGGAGTATGTGAAGCTGGGTGGACTTTCTATCTTCCAGTTCCTTTCCTTTCCCCAGTTTCCTCTCATAGTAGTAAACCAAGACTCCACTAAACAGATTTGCAGCAGTCATTCAGGAAAATTACAAAGTTCTTCCTTGAACTTTGGAGCCACTTTTATTAAAGAAGGAAACTTCCAATAGTGTTACATCTTTCATATTTATTATATTACAGCTTTAAGAAAGATAGGCAAATAAGATATGGCTTACTATTTTACTCTGATCCTATGTTAATCAAAGGCCCCATAGGGACTTAATCCATATCTTTTCTTATCCAAATTCATAATCCTCATTTATTCTTGGCATCATTTTATACTCATACCCTAAACCTATGGACAGACAGGTCAATAGGGCTGCAATTAGAAGTTTAATATCAGGTGATTAGAACAAGGATTTTGCCAAGTGATATCAAGGGTAGGATAAAGTTTTCTCCTAAAGTTGTCCTTTCATTGTTCGTTTTTGTTTTATAGCTTTTTTGCCAGGGATCTCCCAATGTAATGTCTACTCCGTGATGGGGGCTTCATCAGAGATTTTTCCCATCACTACCACCTCCACAACTTCTGGGAATAATGAAGGAGAGAAAACTACAAGTACTGGTGATTTTTCTAGCCCTTTGACACAAAGTACAGGATAAGTAGAAATATAAAACAAGAGCAAAAGAAATATTTTTAGTCCCAACATCAGTATGCATTCCTCAGATTTTTCTGGAGTTTGAGAAGTTAGACTTTACATTTGAAAATCATTCAATTTTTTGATGGAAAAATTAGCTTCTCCACAAAGAAGTTCCCAGAAATGTTTGTAGTTTGATGCCATCAATGAGCGTTTACCTCCACACAAATGAGCTCATTTTATAGCTAGAGTTGGGGATAGAATAAGTGCTATTCATGTGGTAGGTAATTCCAATCACAGCATGCATAGGTAGGTAATATTTAAATACTAAGCAATTATTTCAGTGTGATACCAACCAATTACATGTTTTCATCCTCATTGTTTTTATTTTATTTTATTTTATTTTATTTTATTTTTTTTTTGGTACCGGGGATTGAACTCAGGGGCACTCAACCCCTGAGTCACATCCCCAGCCCTATTTTGTGTTTTATGTAGAGACAGGGTCTCACTGAGTTGCTTAGTGCCTCGCCCTTGCTGAGGCTGGCTTTGAACTCACGATTCTCCTGTCTCAGCCTCCCTAAGTGTTGGGATTACAAGCGTGAGCCACCGCGCCCGGCTCATCCTCATTGTTTTTAGAAACAACCTTCCCAGCCATGTGTGGTGGTGCACATCTGTAATCCCAATTGACTTGGAAGATTAAAGCAGGAGGATCACAATTTCGAGGCCAGCCTCAGCAATTTAGGGAGACCTTGTCTCAAAATAAAAAATAAAAGGGAATGTGGATGTAGTTCAGTGGTAGAGTGCCCTTGGGTTCAATCCCCAGCACCACACATAAACACATATACATACACACAAGAAAGAGAGACAGACAGACAGACAGAAGGAGGGAAAGAAGGAAGGAAGGAAGGGAGGGAGGGACAAACGGAAAAAAAGAAAGAGAAAAAAAAGAAAGCCCTCCCTAAATTGGCCAGCATTCAAGTTCTGTAAGATTTGAATTCTGGGGCTGGGATTGTAGCTCAGTGGTAGAATGCTTGCCTTGCACGTGTGAGGCACTAGGTTTGATCCTCAGCACAACATAAAAATAAATAAGTACAGATATTGTGTCCATCTACAACTAAAAAAATATTTTTAAAAAAATTTGAATTCTGTAAGTTTGAATTACATCCTAGTTCCTACCAAGGGAAAAGTAAATATGAGATTAGAAATAACAAAATACACATGAGCCATTTACCCTGGATTTGGTTTATTATCCAGAAGCAATGCAAATTCACTTTTATTCCTCTTATACTCCACAAAAACCAAGAGAAACACAGGGAAAAAAAGTGATTTTCTAATCCCATACAATGTGTCAGAGAAAGTGAGTAGGGACTCTGAGAAGACTTGAAATGGAAAGATAAAGCTTAGAACTCCTTCAAGCCTTCTCTTCCCCTGAGAGTAATGAAAGAATCAGCCCTACATGATGTGGAATCCCAAATACAGAGAAATGATTCATTGGGTATATATTGCGAAAGAGTTCGAGAAGAGCCTATCATGCCCATCCCACTCCTGATTCTGAGTCTGAAAAGGAAATATAGCCTCTGCTTCTGAATCAGGATGTGCCTTTCTTAGTCTGTGAGCCAGGAGAACTTCAAGTCAAAGGGTTAGGCTACTGCCTTGCTCAAATTCTTTTCTCCTTCCAATGCTCTCTCTGCATTTAGACACAAATGAGGACCTGGAGAGAAGGCAAAAATGGAGTATTGTGGTCAAATTTCTGATTGCTGTCACCCTGTTGGTCAGTGGAGTCGCCATTATGATATTTGTCATTTTTGAAGTCCCATGCCCTGTAAGTTTGCTGGTGTACTGGGTCCTTGGACTTGATCTTTAAAGACTTCCTTCTATTCCAAAGGCAGCTTGGCATAATGAGGAAAGCACAGACATTGGAGTTTCAACAAATCCGTTACTCACATTCACTAGCCAAGTGGTTTGGGTAAAGTTGATTGACTTCTCCAACCATAGTTGCCTCATCTACAAAATGGGACTCATTTTCCTTGTATGTGGTTATTCAGGTTATTAGAGCTCCTGTGTGAGAGACACTTGACACATAGGAGGCACTCACGCCATGTGAGTTCCTTTGAGTGCTGTACTTTGCTTAGACATTCTCTAGGAAGGATAGTTCTAATGCTCTCTTCAGAAGACACACAATGGAAGCCAGGCATGGTGGTGCATAGCTATAATCCCAGCAACTCAGGAGGCTGAAGCAGGAGGATTGTAAGTTAGAGGCTAACCTCAGCAACTTAATGAGAACCTGTCTCAAAATAAAAAATAAAAAGGGATAGGAGCTCAGTAGTAGAGCACTAGTACTACAAAAAAGAAAAAAGAGAGGAAAAAAGAAAAGATGATTTCCTTTAATGATCTGGCATGATGTTTGGAAGATAATCAAATGTTTACCAGCCACCTATCCAAAGTTGATACCAGACATTTTTCTCCTTCAGAGTCAATGCCTAGGGGCCAGAAGACTATGCCAATGCCAGCAATTATGGAGAAGGCAGAAAAAGGGAGAGCAGCACCCTGGGGCAGCTGAACCTCAGCCTGAGAAGGGAGGTGTTCTCTGTGTGGTTTATGTCATTTGTTTAGCGAAAACAGCTGGGAGGTAGGGAGCTGTTTTAGTTATAAAGCAAATGTGGGCAGTTTTTTTATGTCAGGTATCTGTACTGCTATTTTCCTAACATAAGTCCAGTCATAACACAATGAGATACTTACTGAAAATACATATTTCTGGGGCCAGATAAACTGAATCAGAATGTCTAGAGTGGGGCCAGGAATCTTATTTTCTTTTTTTTGGTACCGGGGATTGAACTCAGGGGCACTCGACTACTGAACCACATCCCCAGCCCTATTTTGTATTTTTTTAAAATTTAGAGACACGGTCTCACTGAATTGCTTAGCACCTTGCTGTTCCTGAGGCTGGTTTTGAACTCGTGATTCTCCTGTGTAGCCTCCCAAAGTGCTGGGATTACAGGCGTGCACCACTGTGCCCGGCTAAAAATCTTTCCCTCCCTCCCTCCTTCCCTCCCTCCCTCCCTTCCTTCCTTCCTTCCTTCCTTCCTCCCTTCCTTCCTTCCTTCCTTCTTTCTTTCTTTTTTCCTTCCTCAGGATCCTGCTATGTTGTCTAGGCTGGTCTCAAAATCCTGGACTTTAGCCATCCTCCTGCCTCAGCTTTTTGAGTAGCTGGGACCATAGGCCTGTGCCCCCATGCCTGGCTTATTTTTAAAAATTTTTTTAAAAGCTCCCTAAGAGGAATTTTAAAAAGCTTATTTAAAAAATCTTATTTTAAAGATTTTTTAAAAAGCTCCCTAAGAGGTGAATTTACTGTGAAATTAATGAAGCTTATGCTTCAGGACCCATGGACCCAGTTCAAAGCCATGCATTCAATTATAATATTTTAAAATTTGTATTCTTCTAAGCAATCAATTTGCAAGGACAGATGCAATTTCTCTGTAGCAGTCTACCTGGGTTTGGATCCTGGACCTGCCTCTTACTAGCTATGTAATTGGGGGTAATTTATTTCCAGTGTTTGTGTCACAGTTTCCCCTTTTTAAAATGGAAATAATTTTATCTGCAAAGAGTTGTTATCAAGGTTGAATAAATGTAAGCCTATTTGTAGTATTAGGAACAGGGCTCATAGTAAGTGCTAAAGAAACATTAGTTATTGGCATTACTATAAATTTAATTTCATTCTTAAAAAAAAGATTGTATTCTTCTTTAAGAAGGCTCCCCCAGGGCTGGGGTTGTGGCTCAGTAGTACAGCACTTGCCTAGCACATGTGAGACACTGGGTTCAATTCTTAGCACCACATAAAAAAATAAATAAAGATATCTTATCCATCTACAACTAAATATTTTTTTTTTAAAAGGCGCCCCCAAATTGTAAGATCTTTAGAATTTACAAATGTATTCATCCTGTCCCTAGATAACTCTTCTTTTTTTCCTTATGGTACTAGAGATTGAAACCATGACCTCATATATGCTAGACAAGCTCTATCAATGAGCTATATCCCCAGCTCTAGGTAACTGTTATGTAAAACAAAATTTAGGTACCACCATTCTCGAACACAGTTTGAAGACAACATAGCAACTTCCTTCTTCCTTGTCTTTGGGTTTCCTGACACAATTATAAATTAATAGTGCCCTTTGGTTGAAACAGACACTATACCATTGGGTTAGCATGGACACTTCTAAATACATTTCCTACCAGGAGTGGACTTGGCCTTTCAATACTAGATATTGCTGGGCCCCTTCTCCAAGACATCAACAATGCTCCCTAAGGCAAACAGGTTTAAAATTTAAACAAGGTGTCCACTGGGCTGGGATTGTAGCTCAGCGGTAGAGTGGTTACCTCGCATGCGTGAGGCCCTGGGTTCGATCCTCAGCACCACATACAAACCAATAAAATAAAGACATTGTGTCCATCTACAACTAAAAAAAAATTAAAAAAAAAAACAAGGTGTCCACTTTTGTAGAATTATAGCATTGCTAATATTCTCAAAGATTATCTAATTCAGCATTGTACACATACTGCTACTCTTTCATTCCACATCAAGTGTACATATCAATAATCAAGCAAGCCGGGCCTGGTGGCACACACCTATGATTCCAGCACTTCGGGAGGCTGAGACAGGAGAATCTCGAGTTCAAAACCAGCCTCAGCAACGATGAGGTGCTAAGCAACTCAGTGAAACCCTGTCTCTAAATAAAACACAAAATAGGGCTGGGGATGTGACTCAGTAGTCAAGTACCCCTGAGTTCAATCTTTCGTACCAAAAAAAAAAAAAAAAAAATCAAGCACAGCACTCTTTCCACTCAGATCTGGCATCAGAATCTTTCTTATCACAGTGCTACAGGCACCCACTGCCAATTTGTTGGTGAACTCTGGTCTAGATTAATATTTTCTTCTAATATTAGATGATAATCCCATACAGATTAGCATGATTTATAATATGGTGTATCTTAGTTCTTTAATCCACATTATCAATTCTACTGAACATTGGGAGAAATAGGCTTGTAGGGGACTACAACATGTAGTTCAGAATTAGAGGTAACCACACAGCAGCTACTTGGATTGAACTTCTATGAACATAATAGGCTACTAAATGAAAAGGGAATAAAAATAGTAATAAGGTAGCAATCTTATACACATAACTTCATTTGTTTCAAAAAACAAAAATAAAAAACAAAAACCCTGGGAGGTATCCAGGGCAGGTAGCTACGTTTTACTGATAATTAGAAGTTTGGAGAGGATATGTGACTTTCTCACATATCACACACACACACACTGGTAGAAACAGAACTAGAATCCAGGTTTTTAAATTGCTACACTAATATTTATTGACTCATTCATCTATTCCACAAAATTTTACTGAAAGCTTATGTGTCAGTTTCCCTGTCTTAAAGATGTTTACAGTCAATTGGAAAGAAAAATCTTTGATTAAAAAATCATAATTATGTTCATAACAGCATAATAGGAACTATAGCCTGGGGTCGGCTATAGTGAGTGTGGAATGAGATTATTAACAATACTTGGCCAGACCCAAAAATCTCTATTCAAATCTCTGGCTTTTTTTTTTTTTCCCCCAAAACAAAATGAGATTGTTTGGCCCTGATTTAAGGAATGATGTAGAGGGGCTGGGGTGGTGGCTCAGTGGTAGAGCGCTTGCCTAGCATGTGCGAGGCACTGAGTTCAAACCTTAGCACCACATAACGATGAAACAAATAAAGGCATGCTGTTCATCTACAACTACAGAAAAAAAATTAAAAAAAAAAAAAAAAAAAGGAATGATGTAGAATCCCTAAAGCATCTGGGATCCAACCCACTTGCATACTCAGGGCCTTTTCCATTCAAGGCATATAGGTCAAGCAAGGGGTGAATGGCACTTTGCTAGTGGGCCATAGTTCTTACTTATATGTGCACCTTCCTCATACTTTCTGTGTAATTATTGGGTAACAAAGAGGCAAAATGAAGTGTACTTGGAATTATATGGGGTTTTGTACTTAGCAATCTCTTTGTTGATATATGAAGAAATATTCCTGCCAGGCGTGGTGGTGCATGCTTGTAATTCCAGCACTTTGGGAGGCTGAGACCAGAAAATCCCAAGTTCAAAGCCAGCTTCAGCAAAGGTGAGGCACTAAGCAAATCAGTGAGACCCTGTCTCTACATAAAAACACAAAATAGGGCTGGGGATCTGGCTCAGTGGTCGAGTACCCCCGAGTTCAATCCCTGGTACCAAAAAAAAAAAAATTCCTTTGCATGTTTCATTATATTTTATATTTCCTTTCAATCTCTAGGTTGGACAAGACATTCCTAACTCATCAAATGTGAAGAAAATTTCAGGGATTACTATTATCTACCAGACATACTTTTGAAAAGTTCTGCTCTAAATAAATACACTGTTTTCTTTTACACTGTTTCTGCCCTATTATTAGTCAATATGGGCAGATACTTGCCAGTGTTACATTTATATCTTCATCGGAGAGCATTATAATCAGTACTGCCTTTATAATCAGTACTCTCATTATAATCAGAGAAGGAAGAGCCTGGACTGAGCAGTTACCCTCATGCCAGTGCTATTGATGTTGTTGCCACAAGCCTCTTGTGATTCACTTTGGATGTCCATGAAAATGGATATCTTTCCATTCCATCAAATGAAAACAAAGGCCTTCCCTCTAAGCACTATGAATGGATCTTATTGCTCTCTTTGACAAAAGACTTAAACACAGCCTCCAAGGAACTGGGCAAGGCAGCTGGTAGTGTGGCACACATCCCAACTCCTCTGTTATCCTCACAGCTGACTTCCTGCTCACTGGCTGTCAATGGGCTTACAAACTAATGTCCTGCTCTTCCAGAATAATGTCCACAGAGTTTATGATTTACCCTCTGCCATTGCATGTGGCTATCAACACACTGGTGGAAGGGACTTGACCCTACTTATTCCAAAAGCCCTCCTCATGAGTCATTCCCAAGGGGCTTAGAGACTGCAGACTCAAGCAAAGTCTCCTCACAATCCAGAATTCCTAAAGCGGGTTGATAGTATGTTTTATTTTAATAGTGAGCTGCATAGTTTGGATAAAGATTCCAGAGCAGAATGATTCTGATGATGACAGGCACAGCTGTGAGTGGAGTCCGGCCTGCTGAAGCAAGAGTTTGGTGACAGTGGAAACAGGTGATCTTAAAGCAGTGTTTAAGTGGAAAAGGGAACGGCAGGTGTTGTCCTGCTTCTTTTCGTAAGACTTTTTTTTTTTTTAATATTTTTTAGTTGTAGGTGACAGAATATCTTTATTTTATTTTTATGTGGTGCTGAGGATCGAACCCAGTGCCTCTTGCGTGCTAGGCGAGCACGCTACCACTGCGCCATAACCTCAGCCCCTCGTAAGATTTTAAAAACGTTTCATTTTGGTGAAATGTGCCTGCTTCTATGTAATTCTGTTTTCTTAGTTCTCTGGTAGAAGCCATACACAAATTGTATTCTTTCTTTCACTTCAAGTACTGTCCAAAAAGTGATTCTCAAAACTGTACTAGCAGAGGAACAAGCTGAACCTGGAAGAGAACAGACACAAAGCATGGGTGATGTCATGCTTTGGGGAAGCCCTAAAGAACCTCTGAAGAATCATACAGTACACTTGGAACATATGGCAGAAAGAGAGGACTGAACACTGCAGTGGCCTTTGGATAAATAAGTATATTATTTGTACCTTGCCACTGACTCTCAACATCACCTCAAGTTTATACTGCCATCTCTTATTTAGTTTGGCCATAAAACGGGGAAAGTGATTGCTCTTTCTCAGGACCAATAGGGAAGATTATTAAAAACATATTCTTAGAAGCTTAAAAACATATTCTTAGAAGCTTGTGGAATAGAATTATTGCCTACATTCAATCCCCATCTGTCCCTGCCTTACTCACCACAAATGAATGTCCCTTAATCTGAAAACATGAAATTTCCCAGAAGATGAAACCTGTGGCAAAGTCTATGCTCATCAACTCTTCCGCAAGAGTATAATTTGGACATTTGTATTGATTTTCTTTACAAAACTTCACTGACAGAGTCAAAATTATGTATTTTGCTTTGGGAACCTCTGTTTCCCATGGCAAGCAAGATCCCCCTGAGGATTTTATAACTCCCTAGTCAGTTGACAACTTTGAATCCTGTATTCCCTCAATGAAGATTCTTGAAAATTAAGAGATCAAAGAGATGGCAGAGCAGAAGGGAGAATTCCTATGGGGACTTTGGGATGTGGACTTTAGTCTGCAGATTGCTTCAGAGCTAGGCACAATTTTGGGTGTCACCATTACAGATGCAACTTGATAAAACACCATTTCTATGTAAGTGCCAATTACTCCTCTGTAAAGTGTACAGTTCTTATTGCAAATTCTTTCTTACAAAGTTGCCATACTTTGTTTTTTTGATTACTAAAGTACATTATCATTTAAAAATTTTTTAAAATAATGGAAAGTATAAATAAAAAAGGATTAAAAGTTACACCTAATCTCTCCTTCCAGAGATAACCACTGTTGACATTGATATCTCTTTATAGAAAGTCTATAAAGATATATAGATATGATAAAAAGACACATATATTACACAATATCATACTTTTCTTACTAATTTTAACCTGACCCCACTTCTGGTTAATGTATTATTACCATATTTCCAATTGGCATATTTACTGTGTTTATTTTCAAGTCTTTGAAGGGACTCGAAGTCTTTCCACCTTTTCAAAGCATCTATGTCACCCCAATAATTTTTTTTTTTTGTACTGGAGATTGAACTCAGGGGCACTCAACCACTGAGCCACATCCTCAACCCTATTTTGTGTTTTATGTAGAGACAGGGTCTCACAGAGTTGCTTAGCGCCTAGTGGTTGCTGAGGCTGGCTTTGAACTCATGATCCTCCTGAACTCACAGAGTCCCTAAGTGCTGGGATTACAGGCTTGTGCCACCGCGCCTGGCTCCAATAATTTTTTAATAAGTCCAAAGATTAATAAGTTATATAGTTGCTTAGGCAGAGAAGTCACAGAGAAGTCACAAAAACCTCCAATTTAAACTTTTGAAGTTAGTGTTGAATGACATTAAGGGCCATATTAGTATGTGTGTTTTAAAAACATTCCTTGATTTAAAAAATACTTAAAATACACTACAATTTTATTATCTGTTTTGCCATTCTTCATTCTTTAGATATAACTGTGATCTCAAAAATCAAAGTGACCTAGGATTCTGGATTTTTGAAAGTCCTGACAGGCAATTAGAGTCATTCCCTTTCTGTTTCTGTAGGTTAGAGCAAGCAAGGATAGGCTAGTGATGGCATCAACCCTAATCATTCTCCACCCCTAACTACCCCTTCTTGTTTTAGACCCTCTTTAAACACTGTCCAGCAGATTCTGACCTACAGCATTTTTCCTATGTGTATGTCCAGTCATTTTTCGAGAAAGAGTTGCTTTATGTACTTGTGACTAGGGGCCAGAGAGAGTCCTATGGTCCCCTTTTCTTTTCTTTCTTTCTTTCTTTCTTTTTTTTAGACTTAAAGTACTATTCATATTTGGGGGGAGGAGGTTCAAGGTATAATTTACATTTATTTATTTTTATTTTTATTTATTCTAATTAGGGTTACATGACAGCAGAATGCATTTTGGTTTTTTGTTTTGTTTTGTTTTTTGGTGCCGGGGATTGAACTCAGGGGTACTTGACCACTGAGCCACATCCCCAGCCCTATTTTGTGTTTTATTTAGAGACAGGGTCTCACTGATTTGCTTAGTGCCTCACTGTTGCTGAGGCTGGCTTTGAATTCACGATTCTCCTGTCTCAGCCTCCCAAAGTGGTGGGATTACAGGCGTGCACCACCAGGCCCAGCTTCAGCAGAATGCATTTTGATTCATGTACACAAATGGAGCACAATTTTTCATTCTCTGGTTATACACAATAGAGAGTTACACCATATGTGCAATCATACATGAACCTAGGGCATTGTTGGCCATTGCATTCCACCATGTTCTATGGTCCCCTTTTCCTCTCCCAGTGTCAGAAAGGATTCCATTTCCTGAATACATACAATGGCCCTCATGTTGCTTTGAGCTGCTATTTATTTATTTATTTTTTAAATTTTTTTTATACTTATTTTTTAGTTGTAGGTAGACAGAATAACTTTATTTTATTTTTATATGGTGTTGAGGATCGAACCCAGTGCCTCACGCATGCTAGGCGAGCACGCCACCACTGAGCCATAGCCCCAGCCCCGAGCTGCTATTTATTTTTTATGCATACTTTCTTTTTATGCATACTGGTTCTTCATGAAGCTGTAGTACCTGTATTAATTTGTCTATATTACTTTCTATGAATGAAGCATCATATCAATAGTAGATACTTAAATTATATGATGATAATGTCATAACATCAAATGGAAGCTAAGGATAGCATAATGATTTTCTATAAGGGAATGAAGTAATTTCTATTTTCATATAAAAGCTGCCATGGGTTGCTAGGGAGATGTAAATCAATGTGGACCTGTACTGTAACTGTTGACCCATACTGTAACACCTGAATGTATCTCTCTAGATTTATATTCTTGTCTCTCAGGTTTTATATTTCTTCTTCTTTCTTTCATCTCCCTTATTACTCCAATACATTTTTTCCCTATATTTTTCTTTCCCTTACTCAACGACTTGACTCACCAATCATCCAATCTATGGAACTCAATCCATTCTACACTGAAACTTCAGGTCCAAAAAGATTTTTCTTTTCTTCTTTTTGGTACTGGGGATCGATCCCAGGGTTGCTTAACCACTGAGCCACATCCTCAGCTCTTTTTTATTTTGAGACAGAGTCTTGCTAAGTTTTTTAGGGCCTTGCTACATTGCTGAGCCTCCCAGATTGCTGGGATTACAGGCATGCACCATTGCTCGGATTACATTTTGCTTGACCCCAAAAGTCTTTTCTTCTACTTAATCCTCCTTCCTTTGGTACAATTTAGCAACAGATCCAATTTGGGAAGTTGGGCACTTTCCCTGGACTCATGTGAATTTGCGCCACCCAGTGGCTGCATCTGATAACTGAATTCTCTGAAAAAAAGTAGGAATTACTAAATACAACATAAATAACTCATGACAAATATGAAGACTGAATTACTGCCTCAATGGGAAAAATTCATAATAGGCAAATTTCATTCTATTTTTAAATCCAATTTACTGAAACTTAGGATGGAAATGATGTTTAGAGGTTTAGTGTTATGGTTTCCACTGAACAAGATGATCAAAGATCCCTAATGTACTGGAAAAGAAGAAGAAACAGTTCAGGCTATAAGGTAAATCCCTTACTGCCCTCTACAAGAACCAAACTTTCAGGCTGGGGTTACGGCGCAGTGGTAGCGTGCTCACCTAGCACGCGGGAGGCACTGGGTTCGATCCTCAGCACCACATAAAAATAAAATAAAAGATATTGTGTCCACCTACAACTAAAAAAAAATAAAAAAAGAACCAAACTTTCTATGAAAGAGACACAGAGTTTGAAGACTCATAAACTACACATATGATAGTATCAGATTATAGTTTACTTCTTCTACAATGAATATTTATGTACATATTTATGTCTAGGACATATGCCAAGAAGTAGAGTTCATGGGTTGTAGGATACATATATTCAACTTCACTAGATTGCAAATGGCTCTCCAAAGTGGTTGTACCAAATACAGAGCCATCAACAAGAAAGAAAGTGCCAAATTCCACATTCTCCCTAATTTAGAAATCTCAGACTTAAATTTTTCTCCCAATCTGATGGCTGTGAAGTACTGTCATTTTTCTTATGTTCATTTTCTTCCTTAATAGTGAGTTTGAGTATCTTTGCATATGTTTATTTGACATTACAGTTTTTCTTGCTTGCTTATAACTACTCTCTGTGTTTCTAGTTATTTTTAAAAAATTAATTAATTTTTTTAGAATACATGACAATGGTATGTACTTTGGCCTATTATACATACATGGAGTATGACATCCTAATTAGGATCCCATTCTTGTGGTTGTATGTGATGTGGAGTTTCACTGGTGTTGCATTCATATATGAACATAGGAAAGTTATGTCCAATTCATTCTACTGTCTTTCTTATTCCCATCCCTCCAGCCTTCCCTTCATTCACTCCCCTTTGTCTAATCCACTGAACTTCTATTCTTCCCTGACCCCTTGTGTGTTAGCATCTGCATATCAGAGAGAACATCCAGCCTTTGTTTTTTTGGGACTGGCTTATTTCACTTAGCATGATAGTCTCCAGATCCATCCATGTACTGGCAAAAGTTAAAGCCATTCTTTTTTATGGCCGAGTAATATTCCATTGTGTATATACGCCACATTTTATTTATCCATTCGTCTGTTGAAGGGTATTTAGGTTGGTTCCACAGCTTAGCTATTGTGTGGTGCTGAGGATCAAACCCAGTTCCTCAGATGTGCTAGGCAAGTGCTCTATTACTAGTAGCTACAACCCCTGACCTCTTCAGCAGTTTCTTTTTTAAAAATATTTTTTAGTTGTAGATGGACGTAATACCTTTATTTTATTTATTTATTTTTATGTGGTGCTGAGGATTGAACCTAGTACTTCACACATGCTAGGCAAGCACTCTATCACTGAGCTACAACCCCAGCCCAGCAGTTTCTTTCTTAAAGGAGCTCTAATTTACTGTTTTACCACACTCGCTATATATTCAGAAATATCTTGTTCAACCCTTTCATTTTACATTTGGAGAGAGAAAGAATCTAAATTGTTCCAGTGCTAGAAGCATAAGCTGAAACCACTCCCCCCATCTTCGACAAAATAATTGTTAAACATCTTATTTGGAAATAATTTCACACTACAGAAAGTTGCAAGAAACTTGTATAAGAATACACAGAATATCCATATATCTTTTGTATGATTTCTACTTTTTCCCCATAGCTTAGCTATTATGAATTGAGCTCTATAAACATAGACAGGCTGTGTCACTGTAGTATGCTGATTTTAAGTCCTTTGGGTATATACCAAGGAATGGGATAACTGGGTCAAATTTTGGTTCCATTCCAGGTTTTCTGAGGAATTTCCATACTGCTTTCCAGAGTGGTTGCACCAATTTTCAGTCCCACCAGCAATGTATGAGTGTGCCTTTTTCCTACATTCTCTCTAACATTTATTGTTACTTGGTTGCTTGATAATTGCCACTCTGACTAGAGTGAGATGGAACGTTAGTGTAGTTTTAATTTATATTTCTCTAATTGCTAGAGATGTTGAATGAGTTGTTAGTTTTTTTCTTGTAGAAGTCTTATAATCCTGGATATACTCCTGGACAGTAATCCTTTGTCTGTAAAATATGTTACAATCTAAGGTATATTTATAACACTGTATTTCTCAACATGTGGATTTACAATAAAATAAAAACTGTCAGGCTCTAAGGTTCTGGGAGTACCCCTGGCTCCACGAATTTGTTTTCATTTTGATTTCCATAGTTGCATTTAAAAAGCTATTGAAAAATAAATAAATAAATATTAAAGAGTTCTTTAGAAAAAGCTATTGATTGTTATGCCTAAAAATCCTACAGAACCAAACATAAACTGGGCACAGGGGCACACACTTGTAATCCCAGCGACTTTGGAGGCTGAGGCAGAAGACTGCAGATTGGAGAACAGCCTAAGCAATTTAGTGAGACTCTGTCTCAAAATAAAAAACAAAAAACAAAAAACAAAAAGGGCTGGGATGTAGCTCAATGGCACAGTGCCCTGGCTTCAATCACTAGTACTGTAAGGTAGCAAACAAAAAACTCCCATACACCAGGCAGGGTGACGCATGCCTGTAAGCCCAGCTACTTGGGATGCTGAGGTAAGAGGATCACAAGTTAAAGATCAGCCTTGGCAACTTACTAAATACCCCATCTGATACAAAGTAAAAAGTACTAGGAGACAGGCGCGGTGGCTCAAGCCTGTAATCCCAGCACTTAGGGAGGCTGAGACAGGAGAATCGCGAGTTCAGAGCCAGCCTCAGCAATGGCGAGGTGCTAAGCAACTCAGTGAGACCCTGTCTCTACATAAAACACAAAGTAGGGCTGGGGATGTGGCTCAGTGGTCGAGTGCCCCTGAGTTCAATCCGCAGTATCAAAAAAAAAAAAAACAAAAAAGTACTAGGGATGTGGCTCAGTAATAGAATACTTGCCTAGCATGCAGGAGGCCCTGGGCTTAATCCCCAGCACTGTAAAATACAAAACATATTAGGATAACTTCAAGGTCTTACAACTTGTTTTTAATTTTTCATTGATATATGATAATATGCACATATTTATGGGATACATTATGATATTTTATTACATTATACAATGTATAATGATCAAATCAGGGTAATTAGGATTTCCAATACCTTTGCATTGACCTTTTTTTGTGTGTATAGGGAACGTTCAAAATCCTCTCTTCTACTTTGAAATACAGTAAATTGTTAACTATAGCCATCCCATTATGCTATAGAATACTAGAACTTATTCTTCCTCACAGTAATTTGATACCTAATATCCATCCTTTTCCTTTCCCCATTTTCCCTATCCTTTCAAACTTCTGTGATCTGTTTTACTCTCTACTTCTATGAGATCAAATTTTTTAGCTTCTACATACGGGTGAAGGTCTCCCATCTTGAAGAACTCTGCTTTGTTAATATGACAAAATGAAGGAGTTGGGTTGCCATCACATTCAAACTCTATTCAATTTTTTTTTGGCAGGGTAACTGATGGGAATTGAACCCAGGGGTGCTTTTACATCCCCTACTCTTTTAACTTTTTATTTTGAGACAGTCTCACTAAGTTGTCCAGGCTGGCCTCAAACTTGCAATCTTCCTGTCTCAGTCTCCTGAGTCACTAGGATTATAAGTGTGTGTCACTGAGCCCAGCCTATTCTATTCTTTATAGCAGCAAGAGAAAAAAGCAGTTGTCATAAATTACCAGCATCTTCCAGGTGTGGTGATGCATGCCTGTAATCCAACATCTCAGAAGGCTGAGGCAGGCGGATTGCTTAGTTCAAGGCCAGCCTCAGCAACTTAGTGAGGCCCTAAGCAACTCAATGAGATCCTGTCTCAAAATTTAAAAAAGGGGCTGGGGACACAGCTCAATGGTAAAGTGTCCCTGAGTTTAAGTCCCACTATGCCTCCTATTTCCTCAAAAAAAAAAATTCTAGTGTCTGTCGTCATCTTACTCAGAAATTAAGTCAGCTATGTAATGCACAGGTTCAATTTCAGAATAATTTATTTAGATACAATTTCCCTAGACATCCATGAAGACTCCATAGTGTTAAAAAGAATTGCAAGATGCAGAAATCTCGACACACTTGGCACTATTTCCCTTTAAAAAGCACTGAGTAGCAGGGTGTGGTGTCAAGCACCTTTAGTCCCAGCTCCTCAGGAGGTTGAGGCACGGGGATCACTTAATAAACCCAAGAATTTGAAGCCAGCCTAAGCAACATAGCAAGGCCCATCAAAACAACAGAAAGCACAAACCTCAGTAGGATAAGCTATCAAGTACCCTTGCCCAACATTTTTGTCAAAGCATAGTGAAGATAAACTTAGGCAAGATACTGTGTGCCAGAGCAATGTCACAGTTAGGAAAGTCTGGCAACCTCTTCTCCTTGCTGTGATATTCATCTTTTACTCCCAAGGCTTCTTCCTCCTGTGTAGAAAGGAAACTATCCCATTCACGTCTCTTTGCTTCAGTGAAATCCTCACTTCAATGTACTCATTCTTCCTGGTGGATTAATTTTAAGCTTTTTATCTCTAATTGTAGATAATAGCTAAAATTTGATACGCACTTACTATGTAACAATAAAAGCCTTGGCCTTCCTCTAAAGTAATGTCAGGGAAACAAGTAGGTTTAGGAAATGTATCATTGGCCTGAACAGCAGCCTCTGCATCTGTCTCCCCACACACTCCTGCCTGCCTTTAATCTGCACACAATTCTCCCACCAGAGTGAACTTTTCAAAATGCAGAATCTGATCTTGTTGCTTTTCTGCTAAAAACCATTCAGCAACTTCCCACTCAGAATGCAGTCCCAAGTCCTCAGAAGACTGCCAAGAACACAGATTATGACTTCTCTTTCTAGGCTCCTCTCTCTCTCTTCCCTTAACTCTGTGCTCAGCTGTAGTCCACCAGTGTCCTTTCTTGCCTCAGGGGCTTTGTTGTTTGTCTGTCTGCCTAGAACACTGTTTCTACTTCCAAATCCCACCTTAACTACTGTTTGGCTCAACAGTCACTCCCTTGATGTGACCTCCCAAACTGTCAGGTTTTTCTATCATATTTTCTCTTTCTTGACTTGTGTGTGTGTGTGTGTGTGTGTGTGTGTAGGGGTATTGGGGACTGAACCCGGGAGTGTTTACCTCTGAACTACATCCCTTGTCCTTTTCATTTTGAAGCTGGGTCTTACAAAATTGCCAAGGCTAGCCTTGAACTTGCAATCCTCCTCCTACCTCAGCCCCACCAGCTTCCTAATATACCTTTTTATAGTGTAAGTTTTTTTATGGTATTTATCTATTTGTAATTATGTATTTCTGTAGTATTTGATTGATGCTTATCTCTCTAGAGGTAAACGACATTGAGGGCAAGTAGCACATCAGTTTTACTTTCATTGGATGCCTAGACCTAGGGCTGTATCTCACTTGTAGGGAGTTAGTAAATAACTGCCCTCAACAAAAGAAGAGACAGATGGGGATTAGGTTGGTCCTTTTCCCAGGATCTCTTTGCTTTATTTATTTATTTATTATTTGAGAATATAAGAAATTTAGAACCTATTTCTCGGTTCCCTTCCTTCTTTTAACATGAGTCAACTGATTGCCCTGCCTGGCCTTTATTTCAATCTTCTGAGGTAGTTACAATTATTATCTGCATTTTATAGATGAAGAAATTCAGGATCAGAGGTTTGTCCAAGGTCATGGAGTTAGTGACTTCAGCTAGGATTTCAACAAATAGCTGACTTCAAATGTCTATGCTTTCAACCACTACTCCTAAACTCTAATCTTTCATTGATGTTACTCTTGATTGGCTGACCTCTTATCTATTCCTAGATATCCCTTTTTAATGTTTTTTTACAAATATCATTTATGTTAATGAAGCCAGTACAGCCAATGTCCCACATTCCAGGCCTCAAGTAAAAATAAAACCAAAGGAACAGTGTTCTATTGTATACACTTCTGCATGAATAACTTTATTAGTTAATGAAAATTAGAACTTTTCTGGGATCTTCTGACAAGATTTTTTTTTAAGTCTTAAAACGCTTTTTCTTCAGCCGGGCGTGATGGCACAAGCCTGTAATCCCAGCACTTTGGGAGGCTGAGACAGGAGGATTGCGAGTTCAAAGCCAGCCTCAGCAACAGCGAGGCGCTAAGCAACTCAGTGAGACCCTGTCTCTACATAAAACACAAAATAGGGCTGGGAATGTGGCTCAGTGGTCAAGTGCTCCTGTGTTCAATCTTTGGTACCAAAAAAAAAAAAATGCTTTTTCTTCATGAAGCCATCTGTGGAGTTAGTCATTATTCTCACCACCATGTCTATCTTGACTTCAAAGCTAATATTCCTCTTCTTTTGGTGCAGACTTTCAGACTTTAAAAGTAGCATCAAGTTAAGGAAAGATAATTTTCCCACAGTTCAGTTCTAAGAAAAACTTCCATCTCCCACTGAAAGTTACAGTCCAGGAATAAAGCCACATGGCAGAACTTCTGGGCCAGTTGGAAAGTCATTATAGACATTCCTATTGGATGATCTTTCTTACTACTACCAGCCTGAAAATGCAATCCTGAAAAAAGTGGCCTCTCTTTGTACATGTGTAATTTTTAAAGAGAGGGTAATACGCTCACCAAAAATCAGCCTGATGAAAACAAACACTTGTGAATAATGAGCACAAGAATTCAAATTACCAGATGTTTCAAAGAGATGCGTGCCTGTTTTCAATTCCATTTTGAACACCATTTTACTAAAGAACTTTTTTTTTTTTTGGTGCTGGGGATTGAACCCAGGGCTTTGTGCATGCAAGGTGAGCATTCAACAACAGAGCTATACCCCCATCCCCTAAAGAACTATTTTTTAAAAATAAAAAGGGATTGAGGGACAATAAAAAATAAATAAAAAGTATATCTAAACCATTGAATGACACCCATTTGTTCCCAGATAAACTTTAATCACATCTTCTTCCCCCAGAATCCCAGCTCTTTTGGAATATGATTATCAGCAATTCTCTGACCTTCAAAGAGAAACCTGAGTGAATTCATTGGACCTGTCTTTGACTATGATTCTTGGGAGTTTCTTGAGATGTATTGTCATTTTCACTTTGAAGTGAATCTCACCATTGCCTGATGTCTTTGAATTTAATGTATTATTCTTCCTTCTTATTCCCTAAATCCTCAGCTGAAGACTTTGCCTCCTGGTCAGACATGGTGACAGTGGCTACACCTGGAGGTCTCTACACAGCAGCGGCTTCAGGCAGGCAGAACCTGGTTCTGGAGTTTACATAGAAGCACTTTTTATTAGAAGATCAGCCCTTTGCAATATTAATTGTAAACATTATTTCCATTTTGTCATTTATGTTTCTACATCACTTAAGGAGGTTTTTGCTCTGTAGCAATTCTGAGTTGTGTAGCCAACTTGTTAACCTCTGCTTTTATGCTTTATTCATTTTGAACCACAATTAGAATTCTCCCTCCCCATGTCAAAATTACAAATGAATTCTCTTGTTTTCTTCAGTACTGGTGATTGGACCCAGGGGTACTCTGCCACTGAGCTACTACTTCCCCAAGAACCTTTAAAAAATTTTTTTATTGTATTGGGAATTGAACCCAGGGGTGTTTAACCAGTAAGCTGGTTACCAGTAAGTAGCCAGCCCTTTTAATTTATCTATTTAATTTATTTATTTATATTTTGAGATAGGGTCTACATAAGTTGCTTAGGGCTTCACTAAGTTGCTGAGGCTGGCTTTGAACTTGTGATCCCCCTGCCTCGGCCTCCCAAGTAGCTGGTATTACAGGTGTGCACCATGACACCTGACTAGTTTTTAAATTTTTAGTTAAATATAAAATCCATTTGGAGTTTATCCTGGTGTGAGAGAAACAGTGATATTTTTTTCCCAGATGGTTATTCATTGTCTATTTATTTATTTATTTTTGCAATGTGGGCAGTTGAACCCAGGGCTTGTGCATGCTAAACCTGCATTCTCCCACTAAGCAATAACCTCAACACTACCATAATATTTTTAATTACTTAGGGCCTAAAAGGTCTTAATAATGCTCTTTGATCCAAGCATCAAAATCATCCTCATCCTCATAATTGTCTCTGCTGACTGCCTCCTGCCTCCCATCTTTATTCCTGCTTCTCTAAAACCTACTTCCTTTCTGAACTGCAGGCTCTTCCTCTGCATCTTACCTGTTGCTGTCATGCAATTTTCCATTCTTCACCCTTCTTTTGCCTTCTTCCACTTAGCAAGCTCAGCCAATCTCATACTCTGCTATGGCTTCAGATTTTCCATCAACTTGTTGCTTATTATAATCTCTGACCTAAACATCTCTCTTAGTGTTTAAATATCAAGTGTATATCCTACATGCACCTTAAAATCAACATACCCACAACAAAATCTGCTCTTTTCCACTCAAGATGTAGTCTTTGCCTTATGTCCCCCTCTCTGGGTGAACAGCATCATTATCCATCCAGTCAACCAAGATGACTTGAGAATTATCCTTAATTCTAACATATTACTTTCCTCTCCTAATGAATTTCTTCTTCTTCTTTTTTTTGAGACAGGGTCTCACTAAATTGCTGAGGCTGGCCTCAGACTTGCAATCCTTCTGCCTAAGCTTCCCAAGTTGCTGGGATCACAAATGAGCCCATCATGTCCAGCTGATTATTTCTTAAACACCTTAAATACATTTCTTCTTCCCCACCCCCATTTTAACAGTGTTAGTTTGAGCCTTCATCATCTCTTATCTGGATTGATATAACCCCTGCCCTTTTATTTTTCCATATCTCAGTCTACACCACTGGCCATGACAGAGATAGTTCTTTTATTTTTTGGTACTGGGGATTGAACCCAGGGCACTTAACCACTGAGCCACATCCTAAGATCTATTTTTTGTATTTTATTTAGGGATAGGGTCTCGCGAAGTTGCTCAGGGACTCACTAAGTTGCTGAAGCTAGCTTTGAACTTGCAATCTTCCTGCCTCAGCCTCCAGAGCCACTGGGATTAACAGTCATGCTCCACTTCTGGCAGAGGTAGTTCTAAAGCCCACGTTAGTGATATCAAGCCTTGATTCAATGTTTCTCTGACTCCCTATGCAAAGCCCTCTTTGACCTCTACCTGTGCTACTTCATGCACAATATCTTTCCTTGCTCTTTCTCTCTGTTCTTCAACCACAAAGATCAAACTAGCCACGCTATTTTATGCATCTGGGTCTTTGAATAATTTGTTATTTCTGCTTGGAATTTCCTTCCCATTCTTCTCCAAGACTTAACTCCTTACTTCCTAGAGGATTACCCCTGAGTTCCTCCTAAAATTGACTAATCCCTTTTTGAAGCCCTCAGGGTCTCTAGAACATCTCTATTAGATCACATTGTCTTGTATTGTAATTACTTATGTTCCTATATTAACACACATCTTTGCCATTGGACAGTGAGCTTCCTCTTGAGGGCAGCCTGTTTTATTAGTCTTTGAATCCCTGGCACCTGGAATAATCCTTGTCTATGGTAGAGCTGAATAAATATTTACTGAGTGAAAGAATGAAAACATTAAGAATGCTCTAGAAGTTTCAAGTAAAATGGTATTTCTGTAGGTGGACTTACAGAAGGTCTCTCAGGTTGTTTTATAGTTTTAGAAACCCAAATATTCTACACAGAGAGATTACCCTATTATTTAGAAACAGATTCACACTAAGCAAGCTCATAGTATGCTTATTAATTTATAAAAAATATAATTGTCATGTATACAGAAAATATTTGAGTTTACAATGAGAAATATAATTGATATATGTACAAAATTTCCATCCTTTGCATAAATGAGCATATCTGAACCTAAACGTAGGTCTATAAGGGAAGCTGTATTATTCATGCATCATCACTTAAACCATACACTATTAATGGGGGAGAAATAAAGTCTTATTCTTGAGGAGAAAAAAAACTCTTATTCTTTTTATGTACAAAAGTGTGTGTGTGTATGTGTGTGTATGAACAGATAAATTGTATATCTGTGGTATTAAAACTTCAGAGGGGGAGACAGCTGTCTAAAAAGGGTCTTGAGGGATAGCAATAATGACAAAAAAAATAGCAGCTGTGGCATGGCTAGGTTATGCAATGGCACATATTTATAACTCCAGCTACTCTGGAGGATCATTTGAGCCCAGGAGTTTGAAGCTTGACTGGATAACACTGTTGAGAACCCATCTCAAAAAAAAAAAGAGGGGGTTGCAATATGCTACTTTAACCCTGAAATGATTAATTTTTAAGGAATCAGAATAAGAGGAATTAGTTCTACAAGTAAACTATCTCATGGCGTTAGGCTGGCAAAGTATCTTTATAATTTGGTAGGCTATAATGACGCAATAATGCTTGAAATTCACTGGCCAAGGCTCACTTCCTTGAAAGGGCACTAAGAAAGTCAGCTTCAACAGGCTCTCTTTCATTACTGCCTAGCCCCTCCTTCTTTTAGGTTACTCATTCTCTCTGGATATGCTATACATACTCTATTTCTGAGAGCCAGTCTATCTTCCAAAGTAATTTCACACATCTCTGCTGAAATCTATTACCTTTTTTTTGGTACCAGGGATCGAACCCTGGGGCTCTTTACCTCTGAGCCACATCCCCAGCCCTTTTTATCTTTTATTTAGAGACAGGGTCTCCCTGAATTGCTTAGGGCCTCAATAAGTTGCTGAAGCTGCTTTGAACTTGTAATCCTCCTGCCTCAGCCTCTGGAGCTGCTGTGATTAGAGGAATGTGCCATCACACCCAGCTCCAGTATCTTTTTTTTTTTTTGGTACCGGGGATTGAACTCAGGAGCATTCGACCACTGAGCCACATCTCCAGACCTATTTTGTGTTTTATTATAGAGACAGGGTCTCAATGAGTTGCTTAGCGCCTCGCTGCTGCTGAGGTTGGCTTTGAACTTGCAATTCTCCTGTCTCAGCCTCCCTAAGTGGTGGGATTACAGGCTTGTGCCACTGGGCCCGGCTTCCAATACCTTTTGAAGTTGTATAAAGCAGTGGTTAGGGGTTGGGACAGAAGTATGGATCTCTACTGTGCTAACTGCTTACATTCACTGAATATCTGTTTCTGCATCAGTAAAATGGGAGTAACATCATTCCTTTAAAGGAAGTTTTAAGGACTAAAATGGGGAATATATACAAAGGACCTAAATGGTAGCTATTTCTAGCACCAAGTTGGGAGGGGAACTCTGCTGTGTCATTTTGAAGAGTGTGTGTAAGTTCATGATTAAATAGTAAAGGGTTTCTGAAAAAACTGTTGTCCTTGGCATGATTATAGATTCTACAAAATTAATAAAATGAACACACAAACCCTAAAAAATGTGTTTGGTTGTGCAAAAATAACCAATTATAGTCATTTATGTAGACAGCTTAACATTTAAGGTCTAATTATCATTCAGCTCCATAACAATTACACATATCATTAAATATGCATCAGATTAACCTTGTTGTAAATTTTATTTGATTACAATAGTAAATTATTCTGTACTCCAAGAGCAGTCTTATAGTTAATTGCTCATAATACATAAATCTGCTCACTATTTACATTAATTAAATGGGGCATTGCTCCTGAGTTTTTCTCCTCTGGAGGCAAAGCTGTGTTACCCATCCTAGATTGCAACTACACATTTGTCCTGTGACCTGTGAGATAATGTACATTTTGTTTCTTGTAGTGAGAAAGAAGCTAAAGAAGCAGGAAGCTAAAGAAATTTCTGTTGAATTGCCTGTTGTTCTGGAAACATGGGCTTCCAGGAGGTAGGAGTTTCTGGAAGCATTTTCAAATAATGAAAAGATTCTAATGCTGAGCACTAGTCAACCTATCCTAGAACAATCTCTATACAAGCCCCAAGGTTATCCTGTGGAGCACTTCAAGAATTAAAATTATTATTTGTTTTAAATATTTAAAAAATTATATTTTATTTATATTTTTTTGCAGTGCTAGGGATCAAACCAAGGGCCTTGTACATAAGGCAAACACTGCGCTGCATCCTTAGCCCCCATCTTTTAAGTATTTGTACTATTTTAATATACATTTTAATAGTTTGACTCCCGCTATGAACTAGATACTATACACACTTAATCACATCCTTACAAAACTCTTAAGAATTAGGTATCATTTTCATTTTACAGATGATGAGAAAAAAGAAAGAGAAAGATAATAACTTGCCTAAATTCTTGAGAGTGGTAAGGAGTGGACATGGGGCTCAAATTTAGGAAAGCCTCAAAGCCCATGCTTTTGCAATTACATTAAACTAGGCCAGCTTCTTTACAAATATTTCAAACATTTATTGGGCACTTATTAGTTGCAAAAGAGTACAGACTGTTTGTCACTAAATGATGCAAAATACTTTGGGAGCCTGTTTTGACAGTCACAAGGTGGAGGCCCTGTATATCAGGCTGATAAGTATGCAGCTAAGCTGCTGAGCAGGCATGTTTAAATTTTCTGATAAAACAGATCTGTTCAGCCCTAAAACACTTTTAGTTCAACTAGCTTTTTTAGATTCTACCCAAAAACTGGTAACCCATGAGACTGATCTCCTGCGCTTTTATGTAGATGAGAAAGAGATCAGTGAACTAAGGAAGAGGCAGAAGAGATGGGTAACAAAGGCCTGGATTCGGGCTGGGATTGTAGCTCAGCGGTAGAGCACTTGCCTCGCATGCGTGAGGCCCTGGGTTTGATCCTCAGCACCACATACAAGGCAATAAAATAAAGACATTGTGTCCATCTACAACTAAAAAAAAACAAAGGCCTGGATTCATGAAAACTGTTTAGTGGCCATGGCATTATGAAAATCCTAATATCTGCTAACTTCAGTTTCAAATGGTGAGAAGCAGTTTACTAGATATACTTGTAAATATCTATCTTTTTTTTTTTGCTTTTTATAAGTTGCATTCTTTAAAAATATTTACTTATGGCATATTTATTCAAAAATTTATTTATTTATTTATTTTGGTACTGGAGATTGAACTCAGGGTCACTCGACCACTGAGCCACATGCCCAGCCCTATTTTGTGTTTTATGTAGAGACAGGGTCTCACTGAGTTGCTTAGTGCCTCGCCGTTGCTGAGTCTGGCTTTGAACTCGTGATTCTCCTGTCTCAGCCTCCCTAAGTGCTGGGATTACAGGCTTGAGCCACCGCGCCTGGCTCAAAAATTTATTTTTAAACTCATAAAAATAATATGTATATGTAATATATAACACAATGTTTTGATATATGTATACATTGTGGCACATTTAAACCAACATATTAACATATCCACTATCTTACCACTTCATTCTGGTGGTAGTGAGAACATTTAAAATCTACTCAGTAATTTTCAAGTAAATGATTTGATGTTATTTGATGCATAATGGAACCCCTGAATTCATTTCTCTTGATCCTTTGGGGCTGCAGTTGTAGCTCAGTGGTAGACAGCTTGCCTAGCATGTGTGAGGCACTGGGTTTGATCCTCAGCATCACATAAAAATAAATAAATAAAATGAAGGTATTGAGTCCATCTACAACTTAAAAAAAAATTGGATCCCTTTGGCCAATATCTCAATCTGCTCCCTCAGCCCTTGGTAACCACTGTTCTACTCTGCTTCTATGAGTTTGACTTTTTTAGATTTCACATACGTGTATGTGTGTGTGTGTGTGTAATGTTTTCTTTATCTTTTCATCTACTGATAGACACTTAGGATGTTTCCACATCTTAGCTATTCTGAATAATGCCTCAATGAATTTGAGAGTGCAGATATCCCAAAATACTGATTTCATTTCCTTTGGATAATTACTTAGAAGTGGGATTGTTAGATCATACGGTAGTTCTATTTAAAATTTTTTTTTTTTTTTTTTAGTGGCACTGGGGATTGAATCCAGGGCCTTATGATGCTAGGCAAGCACTTTACCAACTGAGCTACATCCCCAGCCCCCCATTTTTAACTTTTTAAGGAACCTCCAGGCCAAATGAGGTGGCACATGCCTGTAATCCCAGCAGCCCGGGAGGCTGAGGCAGGAGGATTGCGAGTTCAAAGCCAGCCTCAGAAACAGCAAAGCACTAAGCAACTCAGTGAGACCCTGACTCTAAATAAAAAATACAAAGAAGGGCTGGGGATGTGGCTCAGTGGTTGAGTGCCTAAGTTCAATCCCCAGTACCAAAAAATTAAAAAAGGATCCTCCATACTATTTTCTATAATGGCTGAACAAATTTATATTCCAACCAACAGTATACAAGAATTTCCTTTATCTCCAAATCCTCACCAATGCTCATTCTTCCTTTTTTTTTTAAAATGATAACCACTCTAACAGGAATGAGGTAATATTTCATTGTAATTTTAATTTGCATTTCCTGGATAATTAGTAATGTCATATTTTATTATATTTTTTTCACATGCTGCTGGAGATTGAACCCAGGGTCATGTTTGTGCCAGACAAGTGTTCTACCAGTGAACTATAGCCCCCATCCGTTTCTTGTTTTGTTTTTTGCAGCCCTGTATATGCTAAGCAAATGCTCTATCACTGAATTATATTCCCAACTTCCCATATGATTGGTTGGTTGGTTGGAGAAATGTCTTTTCAATGGTGTTTTTAAATGATGTTATTTGTTTTCTTGCTATTGAATTGTTTGCGTTTCTTATACATTTTGAATATTAATACCTTATCAGATGTATGGTTCACAAATATTTTCTCCCATTCTAAAGGTTCTCTCTTTACTTTCTTGACTGTTTCCTTTGGTATGAGGGTTTTAATTTGGGCTGTTATGTAGTAACTTAATGATTTAAGGCAGGTGGTTTTACCTCTCTCGGCCTTGTTTTTCCTTATCATAAAGTAGGTTGCAGCAAGGCCCCTTAGTAGAATTTTCTTTTTTTTACTTCATTTTTTAATCATAATTTTCTTTTCTTTTTCACCTTTAAGATCTTTAGAGCTCCTCTTACTTATGCAGAAACATATCATGTAGGCCACCATGTGGAGAAATAGTTCTACACAGACCCTTGTTTCTTTAATAGATTAGCAGAAGGTGCTTCCTCTGCAGACTGATCACAGCAGAGGTAGATCAAGTTCTGTAAGCAGTCCAGAAAAGGAGTCAGGAAAAGCATCAATTCCCTAACTCCTTTAACTGGAGTGGCCACAAAGAGAAAAGGATGGTGAGGGAGTGGATGAGGGGAGTGGGAAGGAGGAAAGCAATGCTCCTGAATGTAAGAGGCAGCAGTCTCAGTTTTTGTATGAACCCCAAAAGCTGTAAGTCTTGAGGCTCAGGTCCTTTGTGTTGCCAAGTCCTCTTCCCATTGAGACTATTACAGGGAGGGTTCTTGCCTTGAAAAGTCCCTGGGTTTGGAAAGATGAGTTGCTCCAGGACATAAATCTTCAGCTAATATACACTGATCAGGTTTATCTCAGTGTATAAAGTGGAGAAAAGTTGAAGCCTAGAAGACACATCCAGACTTATATCTTTCTATTTTTAACTATTTGCATAACAAACTGAAGAATATCAGTTACATAAAAACTAAGGAAGATTAGATGAGATAAAGTTTATAAAGTCAGCATTCAGGATATAGGCAGGAACTAGTCATGTCAATATTATTGTCATAGGCAGGGAGGCTCAGAAACTGTATTTTTCATTCTAACTGTAGCATCTTAGTAGTTGAGGAGGAGCATTTGGGTTATTTTGTTCTTAGTTAATGGCAGCCATGTTGTAAAGCCTGCCTGTAGGATACAATTTTCCTTGTTGTGTTTCTAGTTCGAAAGTCAGGCTCTTCAATTAGTTAATAATGAAGTACTTGGAGAATGTGCTACTATTGTGTCCTGAAGGTCAGTCTTCAAAAATACTGGTCCATAAATAGGTATGATTATTCTGTCAACTTGAAAAACTGGGGGGAAAAAAGTCCTAAATGGACTGTTTTGCATTTTTTTTTTTTGATACTGGGGATTGAACCCAGGGACACTCAACCACTAAGTCACATCCCTAGCACTTTTTGTGTTTTATTTAAAGACAGGATCTTGCTGAGTTGCTTAGGGCCTTGCTAAGTTGCAAAGGCTGGCTTTGAACTCATGATCCTCCTGCCTCAGTCTCCTGAGGACTGGGATTACAAGCATGTACCACTGTGCCCAGCTGATCTGAATATTCTTAGAGTAAATTTTTGGTTTAAAGAGGGCAAAAGGTTTTTTTTTCAGATTTCCTTATAGAGATGGTTAGCTAGGGAACAGGAACTTAGTCATCTTTGCTATTAAATAGGGTGCACTGGAAGCATGTAAGAAGTCTACTTAATTCAGACTTTGGTGGTGGGTGGCGGGTGGGGAGGGGAGCGTCAGAAGAGACGTTCCAGAGGAAGTGATACCCAAGTTGAAGTAGGCTGTACCTTGGCAAAGGGATCTAGGAGGTAAAAGTGCCTAAGAGAAAGGGAGCAAGCTTAGTCTAGCTGGAGAATGGAGTATAAGATGGGACAGTGATGAGAAAGAGTATATGATAGGGCAGTGATGAGAAAGAAAAATGAAGAAGGTCGATCCTAAAGGACTTTCTATGAAGAGCAACACAAATTTTCAGTTTGTTCACAAACTGAAGCACTTTTAAGAGTAAGCCAAGGAAATAGTAATAATTATATAGAGACAGACGAGGTGTAAACAAGGAACTGCATAAGCAAATTAGGTGTTATGGTCATCCTAGTTGTAATTCACGATCAAGTGCTTGGACCATCAGAGAAAACAAAGAGTGCATAACTTCTCTTTTATGCATTTTGCCTAAGTGACTTCATCTATTCACCTTTGCCTTTTTTTTTTTTTTTTTTTTTTTTTGGTACTGGGGATTGAACTCAGGGGCACTCGACCACTGAGCCACATCCTCAGCCCTATTTTGTGTTTTATGTAGAGACAGGGTCTCACTGAGTTGCTTAGCACCTTGCCATTGCTGAGGCTGGCTTTGAACTCGCGATTCTCCTGTCTCAGCCTCCCTAAGTGCTGGGATTACAGGCTTGAGCCACCGTGCCCGGCTTCACCTCTGCCTTTATCTATTTATTTCACAAATATTTACTGAAGATTCATTTCTAGGTGCTGAGATTACTAAAAGTCACTGTCCTCAGGCTCTGTTTAGGGAAGACACAAAGAAACAATTCTATATAATTATGTAGTTTTAGCCCTTACCTCTCCATTGAGCTGCAGTCTCATTTGTCATTTCCAGTTAGAAGGCAAAACACAGATCCAAAATACAACTTTAATTCATTTCTTCTTCAAAGCTGTCTTTCTTCAGTGGGCATTTCCCGTTCCCCTCACCTGATCTTGTAAGTAATGTCACTATCATTCCATTGCTTAAGGCAAAAACCCAAAATGCACTGCTTTAATAGGTGTTATCCTCCCTCTTAGTGTGCATCTTAATTTTTCCACATCTTTCTTAAGCACACTGACTACATTGAGCTTAGAATTAATTCTAAGGAGGGCTTAAAATCAACTGAAGAAGGAGGGTAATTTCCAAGTGTTTGAATTCTGTATTTTTAATGAATAGACTGGGATATTATGTGGGACTGTTTATTCCACAACATTGATGACTTCAGTTTGTTGACAGTCATGACATGGAGATCTGGGCACATGCCCCAGGCACACTCAGAAATAATCTGTTAACATGATAACACAAAAAAACATGTTTTAAGTAACTGACTCTATCTACTTTCAGGAGAAATTGAGAGTGGATGAAAAGGTATAGGTGAAACATCAGTATTAATAAGTTATTTTTGAATAACTTCTGTGTAAAAGGACAATTGATGCTTTAAAAGGCAATTTCGATGTTTCTTCCATCCATTCTCCACACCACTGCCAGTGATCCTTTTAAAGTAAATCTGATTATTCCTTTGGTCTCAATCTTCATAGCAGCACATTCAAATAAAATCCAAAGTCCAACCATGGTTTACCAGATAGAACATAATCTGGCTCCTTGGCTGTGTGTTTCATCTTATTTGTCTAATTTGCTGTGCCAACTCTAGTGCCACCCTGATCTCCTTGCTTCTCCATTCCAAACAAATCCCTATGTCTGGACACTGCATTTACTGTTTATTTTCTAGAATAGTTGTCCTCTAGAAATTCACTTAGCTTCCTTTCTCATTAAGTGATTATGTTTTTGCTTATGTGCTGCTTCTGCTAAGAGGCCTTTCTTGTCCACCCTAACTAAAAGAGAATCTCTGCATTACTCTTCTCTCTTTATCCTGATTTATTTTTCCATAAAATGACATAACTGGCATTATCTATTATTTAGTAATATGTGTATTACTTGTCAATCTTCCTCCAAATAATAAGAGCTCTATGAGGTAGAGCCTTTGCTTTGCTCACTACTGAATTCCAAGCACCTAGAACAATGTCTGCTCATTAAATATTTGTCACATGAGTGAGTAAGTATATTTTCAGGATACATCAAGTGTAAAATATCCCACATTTATTTAAATGATGCATAGGAAAATGACTAGAAGGGTATAAGTCATAATTTAACTGTTTAATATGGTGGGAGGTGATTTTCACATTGTTTTGCTCATGAAAGTTTTCTTCCTTTTTTAACAAGTAACTTGTAATTACATACAAAAAAAAAATAAAAAGAAGAAGAAAGAAAGAAAAAGAATAAAGGGCCCCACGGGCAGAACGTGTAAATGAATTCTAAGAGGTTGGGCAAATTTATCAGAGACCTACTTCTGAATAAATAGTACTTGGTTAAGATAAACCATGTTTGGAAGCCCCTTCCCCAACACTTCCTAGCAGTGTGATTCCAAGTTACAAAAATGCTAGTGCCTGGCTATCTTCACCTGGCAAATGGGGATAATAATGCCTACATCATGTTGCTTTAAATGAGACTATATATGTAACCTGCTTTGTACAAATGCCTGGCATGCAATAAATCTTCGACAAATGGTAGTTACTATAATAATCACTGGTAGTAGTAAAAGAGATGTTGGGACATACCTAGCCCTCAAGATTGACATCAGAGTGGACCACCACATCCTCTCATCATTGAACCTCCATTTGGGCCTCTGAATCCCAAAGAGGGGATGGTTCTTTCCAAAGAAGGCAATTTCGACGTTCCAGAAGCATCTAAAGGAAGCGTGCCCTCTTCACCCCTTAAGCCATTCAGTCTGATTAATCCAAGCGCGGCACTGAGGGTCTGGGACTGGAGTGGCGGCCCGGTTCGCGGTCCAGGGGCCCGGTGCCTCAGCCTCAATTTCCTTGGTTGCAACTGGGGTGGGAGTGGGAATGTTATCTCAAAACCCGGACTGCACCAGTCGGGCCTGCCTCACCGCGCTCCGGAGGGGACCAAACGGCACCACGAACAGGAAGCCTCTGGCGACGGGCCACGCGCCACTCGGGAAAAGTGATTATTGGTCAGATTCAACAGTCAGGCAAACGTCTCAGACCCATCTTCCCAGTCCTCAGGCACCCGAACGGCAGCGGGCACCGGGCGGGGCAGGGGGAAGGGGAAAGGGGTAGAGGGGTGGCGGGCGGGGCCGCGGCGGCCGGGGAGAGGGAGGGGAAGGGTCGGAGGCGGCGGGCGCGCAACACGCGGCGCGCTCGCGATTGCACAGCCCGGGACCGCGCACGCAAACCCGGGCAGGGCACGCAAAGTCGAGCGCGCACGCAAGGCCGAGCAGAGCACGCTACCGCTGGCAGCGCGCGCGGCTGGTGGCTTCTCGGAGCTGAGGTTGCAGACGCGGTGAGGTGAGGCGCGGGGCAGGCTTGCGGAGGGCCGCGAACCCCTCTGGCAGGACCTAGGGGAAGCAGAGTTGTGGGGTACGGCTGCGGCGGCGAGGGAGGCTCCACTACCGGGCGGCGTTTGGCTACGCCGCACTGTGGGGGAGGGGGACGCGCGGCCCGGCCTGACCCGGCTGGAGCCCCTCCCTGCGCTTGGGCGGCCTGGCAGTCACCCAGCCTTGGTGTACCCGTCTTTGCAATGGAGCACATAATTACGCCCATAGCAATGCTGTCTGAGGTGCCCTTGGCCGACGTTACCAATTGAAATTTCCAAGTAGGCCTTTGTGTAAGTAGGTGCGTTAGCACCATTTTGGAGCTGAGAGAAAAAATGACTTCAGGATCGTGCAGCTAGTAAGAAACGATGTAAGTTAGCTGCAGAACTGTAAAGCCTGCATGTCTCCTCTGCGCCACGCGGGATCGCCCCTCACACCTTTCTTCCACTTCCCAATATATAATTTGAATTTAGCCAGTGTTCATTTGGAGCTGGTGCCTATCCTCTCATAAATCTTAGTGTCACAATTCGATCTTCTGTGAGAAGGAGAGAAAGGGAAGTTTCTGCTTATTGCAGTTTTGTGCTTTCCGAAGTGGAGTGTTTATCAGATTATTCCAAGCATTCGTTATTTGAACATCTATATCACCTCTGTTGAAATGGCATAGCTGTTCACTACCTGAAAGACATTGTGCAAGCACTCTAAAATTTCACAACTGGTTTTGAACTCAGGGCACTTGCCCACTGAGCCACATCCCCAGCCGTATTTTGTGTTTTATTTAGAGACTGGGTCTCATTGAGTTGCTTAGCGCCTGGCTTTTGCTTGGCTTTGAACTGGAGATCCTCCTGTCTTCAGCCTCTGGAGCCGCTGGGATTACAGGCGTGCACCACCACACCTGGCTGAGATTCTTTATGAAAAAGCAGTTTGTCGGGAGGCTGAGGCAGGAGGATCGCAAGTTGGAGACCAACCTCGGCAACTTAGCCAGGCCCTAAGGACTTAGATCCTGTCTCAAAATAAAACATTAAATAAACTAATAAATAAATGAATAAAAAACAAACAGGGGATATGGCTCAGTGGTTAAGCGTCCCTGGGTTCAATTGAAGGGAAAAAAAAAAAAAAACTTGCGGGAGGATCCCAAGTTCCAGGCCAGCCTCAGCAACTAAGCAGGTCCTAAGCAACTTGATGAGACCCTTACTCAAAAAAAGGGCTAGGGATGTGGCTCAATACTAAAACACCTCTGAGGTGTAATCCCCTGTCCCAAAAAATAAAAATAAAAAGTAGCTCACCCCAGAAGGTTGTGAGGATTCAGAGATCATCTGCATGGGTGGTTAACAACCAGTACCTAGCATATGGGACAAGTTCAATAAATGGTGACCAGTATTTTATTACTGGGTGTATAATATGCCCTTGCTAAACTCATTTTTTGTCAAAGACCAGCTATACGGGACTTTATACAAGGAGACTCCACTCCAAAAAAGGAAAGTTGATTGACAACCTTATTATGGGTTGTTATTTGAGCATTTTGTATATATGATTAATTATTCCCAAGCTAAAAATATCGAAGTGAAAGAAGTCGCTCCAGGAAAACTAAGATGAAATAAATTTTTTTTCTCACAATCTGGAATTTATTAAGAACTGTAAATCCTGCATGTCTCCTCTGCACCACGCGGAATCGCCCCTCACACCTTTCTTCCACTTCCCAATATATAATTTGAATTTAGCCAGGGTTCATTTGCAGCTGGCGCCTATCCTCTCATATATCTTAGTGTCACAATTCGATCTTCTGTGAGAAGGAGAGAAAGGGAAGTAGAACTAACTTTTGTGCTTATTTAATGAGTTTAATGAATTCTGTGTATTCGGCACTTTAAAGGCAAATACATTTATTGGATGTAGTCCCTGTTTTCGTTTAGTCTTAAAGTGGGAAAAGGTATACAGTTAGAAGTAATCTTCATTAAGAATATGGGAAAAAGTCTAGCAAATGGACAAAAAGCTATGGGTGTATAGAAGAAAGAGGGTGTTTCTTGGTTTAATATGAAATAAGATTTCATTTCTCCCTTCAAAGAAGGTACTTTGTAGTTTGTTGAAAGAGTAAATTAGTTAACATATATGGGTTTTAATAGATAGGATTCCTTGATTTCCAGTAACAGAAAATTATTCTGATTAAAGTTTTTATTGCAAAGACAGAAATGAGAGAGGGCCACCTTGGGGGATATGGATCCAATAGCCAGAACTAAATTCTTTGACTAGAGAATGAGTTCCACGTACCTTCTATGCTTGAGCAATGTCTTAGTTCAAGGTCTAGATTTCTTTTTCTTTTTTTTTTTTTTAAAGTTTTTTGGTAGTTGTGTATGGACAGCATGCCTTTATTTGTTTATTTTTATGTGGTGCTAAGGATTGAACCCAGTGCTTCACACATGCTAGGCAAGCACTCTGCCTACACTGAGCTACAGCCCCAGCTCCAAAGTCTAGGTCTCTGAACAAAGAAATCTTTGGTGTAGATTCTGTGGAGGTGGAGGTTTGAGTATTGATTGGTACCTGTACCAATACCATATAAAATATTAAAGGGTCAGTTCCCCAAAAGTCAGGCCTTAAGAGAAAAGTAATGCTAAATAGAGAAAGCCAACAGTTATTATTAGAAATATATAGCATTTAGGGCTGGAATTGTAGCTCAGTGGTAGAGCGCTTGCCTCGCATGCTTGAGGCCCTGGGTTCGATCCTCAGCACCACATACAAAGCAATAAAATAAAGACACTGTCCATCTACAACTAAAAATATATATATATTAAAAAAAAAAAAGAAATATATAGCATTTAGAGACGGGGGATATAGCTCAGTGGTAGAGTGGTTGCATAGCATGCATGAGACTCTAAGTTTGATCCTCAGCACCAAAAAACCAGAAAACAAAACTTTATATCTATCTATATAATTTATATTTTATAGAGGGATTGCTCTAGGCCAGATGTTTGATTATGATGACATTCTCAGAACAACCCTGGGAGGTAGATATTTTTATATCATACCTGTTTTACAGAGGAGAGGTAAATGTAATAGAGGTAAAATAATTTACTCAGCATTACAATGGTAGAGCTGAATATGTTGTACATCTTATCTCTGAAAGATTTTCTGATCCATGTGCCACTTTTGTTTGCTCCTAGAGGGACATCAAGCTTTGGTATATGTGTTGGCCAGTTCTGGGATCTTGAAGAAGCTCTGCACAGAGGAAGATAAAAGCAGCAATCTTTGCCAATTAGGGAATGGACCGTTTGGGTTCCTTTAGCAGTAAGTATAGTAGAAATGAGTCTCAGGTGAATATTGATAGCAGAATGAAATGGAAACTTATCAAGGAAGAAAAAATAAGCCCTTTGAAGTTAAGCAATAATGCCCTGTGGATCTGATCCTAAAGAAATTATAAGAGTATCAAATCAAAATAAAATTAACCAATACATATTGATTGCCCAGTGAACACATGATACAAATATATCACCCTAGGTCTTGGATCAGGTTTAGTATGCTTAACCTGTAATTAAACTTAAAAAAGCAATGGAGTTGGATAAGAGGAATAACTTCTAATGTTCTGGTGCATAATAGGATAATTATGGTTAACAAGAATTAATTGTATATTTGAAAATAGCCGGTGGTGAGGATTTGTTCCCAAAACAATGATAAATGTCCAAGGTGATGGGTATGCCAGTTGTCCTGATCTGATCATTACACGTTGTATACATGTATCAAAATGTCATACTGTATCCCATAAATATATGTAATTATGTGTCAATTAAAAATAAAAATTTTAAAAATAAAATATTTTTGTTTAACAAAAAAGCAGTGGGATTTCTCTTTAGAACTAATAACATGTATCAGGCACCTTTATAGTGTTAGTATTGGATAAAGAAAATATTCCCCTTTCCTTCCTTGTAAATGGAACTTGGGTTTTAAGAGTAAAACATAGTGTAATGATGATGTAGAGAATTATGGTGTGTGTGTGAAATAAATTCAAGAAGCCACAATTATGGAGACATACTGCTATATTGTGAAGAGATCAAATTTGCCAGAAATAGCAATCCCATTGTCAGGTGTTTAGTAGTCTCCCAGTGAGAAGAACCAGGTACTTTTTGGATTTTGTTTCTTTTTTTTATTTTTTTTTAATTTTTTTGCTTTAGATGGACACAACATCTGTTTTTTATTTTTGTGTGGTGCTGAAGATCAAACCCAGTTCCTTACATGTGCTAGGCAAGTGCTCTACTACTAGTAGCTACAACCCCAGACCTCTTCAGCAATTTCTTAAAGGAGCTGTAATTTTTTTTTAAATATTTTTTTTAGTTGTTGATGGACCTTTATTTTATTCATTTATGTATATGCGGTGCTAAGAATAGAACTCAGGGCCTCACACATGCAAGGCAAGTGCTCTACCACTGAGCTACAACTCCAGCCCAAGGAGCTCTAATTTACTCTGGTTTTTTGGTACTGTGGATTGAACTCAGGGGCACTGGACCACTGAGCCACATCCCCAGCCCTATTTTGTGTTTTATGTAGAGACAGGGTCTCACTGAGTTGCTTAGTGCCTCGCCGTTGCTGAGGCTGGCTTTGAACTCGTGATTCTCCTGTCTCAGCCTCCCAAAGTGCAGGGATTACAGATGTGTGCCACCATGCCCGGCTTCTAATTTACTCTTTTACCACACTCCCTATATATTCAGAAGCATCTTGTTCAACCCTTTCATTTTTCATTTGGAGAAAGAACTAAATTTTTCTAGTGCTAGAAGCATAAGCTGAAACCACTCCCCCTATCTTTGAAAAAATAATTGTTAAACATCTTATTTGGAAATAATTTCAAACTTACAGAAAGTTGCAAGAAAGTTGTATGAGAATACACAGAATACCTGTATATCTTTTGTATGATTTCTGGTTTTTTTCTTGTATATAATAAGCAATGCATGGGGAGATATTTTAAGGTTAAAAAAAATGCAGCTTTTAATCAAAATTTATCCCATGATTTAGTATCTCCTGATTTTTCGCTTGATTAAGTCTTTAGTATGATGGTTGCAAAAAGACATATTTGAAGAAATTCCACGCCCTCCTATATCTCTTCCATTATACTCCAGTCCCCCTTCAACCCCTCATAATTATCCAGCTTACTTGTTTTCTGGTTTATCTGTCCTTTATTTCTTTTTGCAAAGATAAAAGGATATGTGTTTTATTTTCCTGTAATTATTATTTTTTTTCCTACAGTACTGGGGATTGGACCCAGGACCTTGCATATGTTAGGCAAGCACTCTACCACTGAGCTACATCTTCAGCCCCATTTTTAAAAAAATTGAGTCCAGGTGCAGTGGCACATGCCTATAATCCCAATAACTGGGGGAGGCTGAGCCAGGATGATTGCACATTTGGCACCAGCTTTGACAACATATTAAGACCCTGTCTGAAAAAAGGGCTGGGGATGTACCTCGTGGTAGAACACTGCTGGATTTAATCTCTAATACTGGTTAAAAAAAAAAAATATGAGACAGGGTCTCACCTCCAACTTCCAATCCTGTTGCCTTAGCCTTCTAAGTAACTGGAATTACAGGTCTGTGCCACCATGCCTGGCTTTCTGTATTTCTTATTGGAAAGATAGCACACTATATATACACTTTTGTACTTTTTTTCCACTTAATAGTATTTTCTGGAAATATTAGTTTACAGAAATTGTTCTTTTTCTCTCTGTATGTGATGCTGGGGTTCTAACCTAGGGCTTTGTACATGCTAGGCAAATACTCTACCACTGAGCTATATCCCCAACCCTTACTTATTTTATAGTGGCATAGTGCTTCATTGTGTGAAGATAACACTGATTTATTCAAATAAACTAGTGCTTGGACATCTTCATAGTTTTTTATACTTAAAAATAATCTAATGTATAACCTTGGTCATATGTATGTATTATTAGAGATGTATATTCAGGGTAAATTCCTAGAAATGAGATTGCTGGTTCAAAAAATAAAAAGATGCATAATTTTGTTTAGATACTATAAATTCTGCTCTATAGGAGTTATACTCTTGTATTCTGGCCAGCAACATATGAATGTTATTTCCCCATAGTCTTAAGAAAGTATACTATCAAGCTTTGGAATCTTTGCTAATCTGATGCATAAGAAATTATATCTCAGTGTAGTTCTGATTTTTATTTCTCTTATAAGTAAAACTGAACAATTTTTTCATATGTTTAAGTCCATTTTTTTTTTAAAGATTTTTTTTTTTTTTAGTTGTAGATGAACACAATGTCTTTATTTTATTGCTTTGTATGTGGTGCTGAGGATTGAACCCAGGGCCTCACGCATGCGAGGCAAGCGCTCTACCACTGAGCTACAATCCCAGCCCTGTTTAAGTCCATTTTTATAGTTTTCCTTTTCCCCTAATTTTTTTCATCCCCAGCCCTTTTTATTTTTTATTTTGAGACAGGATGTCTCTAAGTTGGTAAGGCAGACCTTGAATTTGCGATCCTCTTACCTCCTGTGTCAGCTTCCCAAGTCCTATGATTACAGACGTGCACTACCATGCCCAGCCATCAGCCCTTTTTGAATTTTATTTATGACATAGGGTGTTACTAAACTGCCCAGGCTGACCATGAACTTGGGATCCTGCTGCCTTAGCCTACTGAGTAGCTAGGATTTACAGGTACCCACCACCATGTCTGGCTTTTGTGGGGGGGATTGGGGGTGATGGGTTCTCACTATGTTGCCCAGGCTGTCTCAAACTGTTAACTGTTGGACTCAAGTGATTCACAATTCTGTTTTAGCCTCCTGAGTAGCCTCATCCTCCCAAGTAGTTGGAATATAGGAAGGGGCAATCATACCTGGCTTTTTTTTTGCAGTGCTGGAGATCAAACCCAGGGCTTCATATATGCTAAACAAGCTCTTTTTATATTAGGAATTTCAGCCCTTTATTTGTCATAAGTTTGCAAATATTTTTGTTCAATTTATTTGCTTTTTACTTTGTTCGTGGTGTTTTTGCCAAAAATAGTTTTTGTTTTATGTAGTCAAATTAATTAACCTTTTATTGCTTCATCATTATTGAATGATGGTAAAAAAGCCTTTCTCTGCTTTTAAATTACAGAAATATTTTGGAATACCTTTTTGGAAGATAGTTTGGCTGTGTGTATCCAAAAATTCTCAAAAACCCTCAATCTGTACCTTCAAAAATTCTAATTCTTGGAAAATATCCTGAGGAGTACATATGAAATGTTATACATACAAGGGTATTGATCTCAGCATTCTTTGTAATAGTGAAAAATTAAAAACAACATAAATGCATAAATGCCCACCCCACCAGTGGAGAACTGGTTAGATTAGTTGTTATCAACCATATGAGCCCAGTAATTTCTTTTTATGATTTTTTTTGCCCCCTTTTAAAAAAAACAATTTTGAGAGTCTCACCAAATTACCGAGGGACTTGCTAATTTATTGAGGCTGTCCTTGAACTTGCTGTCCTCCTGTCTCAACCTCCTGAGTCGCTGGGATTACAGGTATGTGTCACTGTCCCAGCTACTTTTTATGATATTTTCAAGGCCCCTTTTACTAATTGGTAGTGAAATATGTAGAAATGTATTTACACATATGATTTCAAAAAATAAAAATCATGGTCTACTCTAATAAGGGATAAAGTCAAAGATAAAGTAAGGCAACTTAATATGTATCTGAATATTCTTAGACATAATTATAATAGAAGACGACATAAGTAGGTAGGCACTTGTATCCATATGTTGAATCACTGAGCATCTTACATTACAAATGCAGAATGATTTAGATGTATTAGTGACTAAGAAATAGCACAGCCTGAATAACTCCTGAAAAGATTCCAATCAAAACAATAATATACGTACACATAGCATATGTTATATGTATATACATATAAATATATATAAATAATGTGTCATATTTTGCTTTATATGTAATATGGAGTTAGGTTCCAGGTCATCTAAGTATGAAATTTCTCATCTTCTTGAATGGTGGCATCTTTGAAAGTCGAGCAGAATGTGGTCAGTTTTTTCCTTGTGTAGGAATGTCTTAAGCACCACAGGTATCTAGAATCCTGGTTTCTTGCCTACAAAATGCCAGTAGTGCTCACAAGTCATCTGGGAACAAAAAAAAAGCACCTTCTCAGCTTTCCAAAATGTCGTCTTAAGAGGTAGTTGAGAACATCAGTTTAGATAATTGATACAATAGAATATCATTCATCCATTGAAAAGGACAAGGAGTAGGGAGAAAAACCAAGAAGATCTATGTGTACTGTCATTAAAAAAATGACTGCTAGTATATTGTTAAGAGAAAAAAAAACAGGCTGTAAAGCATGATTAGTATTCCACTTTTGGGAAAATAAATATATAGGTACATGTAAGTAGAACAAAGGAGAAGAATTTTTGAAAATGTTAATGGTGAATGACATTTTTATACTTTGTGTAAAATTTTAAGATGGACTGCTGTTAAGGAATAATTTGCTTCTTGAAACTAGGGTTTAAAAACTTACTATGGTCAGTAGCTAATCCTTTTTTCTGAGGAAAGTTGAAGGAAGACAAGCAACCCTAAATATTAAGATAGTAGATTGCTGGTCATGGTATTGCGTACCCGTAGTCCTAGCTATTCTGGAGGCTGAGGCAAGGGAATTGCTTGAGCCTAGTAGTTCAGGGCCAGTCTGGGCAATGTAGTGAGACCCTGGCCCTTTTGTTTTATTTTCTTTTTTAATTTTTAAAAAAATTTGATACTGAGGATTAAACCCAGGGTTGCTTTTACCACTGAGCTACATTCCCAGTCCTTTTTTAAAAATATATTATTTCTATATATTTATTTATATATATTAATATATAATATTTATATATATTTATATATATAAAATATATATATAATATTTCTTTAGTTGTAGATGGACAGAGTATCTTTTATGTGGTGCTGAGGATCAAATACAGTGCCTCACATGTGCTAGGCAAGTGCTGTACCACTGAGCTATGACAACACCGCCCCCCATTTTTATTTTTATTTTGAGATAGGGCCTCATTAAGTTGCTGAACCTGGCCTCGAACTTGCTATCATCCTGGTTCAGCCTCCATAGTAGCTGGGATTAAGGCATGTGCCACCATGCCCAGCTCCCCTCCCTTTAAAAAAAACAAAAAAGGAAGTGAGAGAGGGTAATTTGGTAAAAGTTTGCATCTAGCACTTAATATAAAATCATTTGTTTTTCCATGTTAAAATTGAGTAAAATGGGAGAAATGGAGGAGTTGCTGTTCCATGTAACTAATTTGAAACTATGCTAGGAGTACCTTTATTTTGTCATTTTCTTTCATGTCTTCATTTAGAAATAATGAAAAGAACAAAAATCACCACTTAGAGGAGAGCAACATGTCTTGAGGAATGTTTCTTGGACTAAGGAAAATGCCATTAAAGAATTTGAGAAATCTTGCTCAGACTAAACAAATCTCTTCATCTACCTTCAAGGCCTTTGTTGTTCTTATATCCTGTGGTTGAACAGAACATAATTTTGCTGGGTTGCCCAGACTCCAGAGAAGCAGTGTTTGAGGCCACTGAGGACACATATATGTATTTTATGATTATAAGAGTTGAATTCATACTCCTTGCCTTAATATTTCAGAGACACATTACTGTCATTGAAAGTGAAAGGAAGTTGGCTGTGCTCTGTGCTTACCACAGGAGAAAAGGAGGGAGTGTTCTTGTGTTTAAATCTCAACTTACATATGAAGTTTAAACCCCAAGACATATTTTAAAGTTTTTTTTCCTTCCAACTTTTTTTTAAATGTTTTTTTTTAGTTGTTGATGGATCTTTATTTTATTCATTTATTATTTGTATGTGGTGCTGAGGATCGAACTCAGGGCCTCATGCATGCTAGGCAAGCGCTCTACCACTGAGCTACAGCCCCAGTCCCCCTTCCAACTTTTTATTATGAAAAATATTCGAGCTAATAGAAAAGTTCAAAACAACAGTACAGTGATCATTTATGTGACCGGGACTTAGATTCAGCAATTGTTAACATTTTGTTAGATACGCTTTATCTGTAAGTATTGTATAGATATGTTGTGTTTTTTTCCCCTGTAGACTTGTGAAACTTTATACATTTATACATTTCTCTGTAGGGGCTATGTCTACCTTACTACTGTTTGAAGCCATAGGTATACGAAGCTTCCCTGAAGTTAAAAAATAAACATACTTTTTTGTTTTTGCATATTTGAAATGAGCTCATTTTTCCTACCATGTGCTTTTCAGCCCAGCTCACTTTCTATGTAGTCATTTGGAGATTTTCACCTTTTTGCACTTGTGATAATCATGAGGTGTTTTAAATCTCATGTATTTGTTTTTTCTTTGTTCTAGGTGATCCCTCTGATAAGCCACCTTGCAGAGGCTGTTCTTCCTACCTTATGGAGCCTTATATTAAGTGTGCCGAATGTGGGCCACCTCCTTTTTTTCTCTGCTTGCAGGTAACTCACTAAGGAGAAGATTGGCTAATTATGGATATAGTAATTCAGAGATTGTTGTAGTTTGCTTAGGAGATACCTTATTGTATCAATTCCTTCTAGTTCGTCTCACAGACCAGATGGTTGAGGCAGCCTGTTGACTATTCCACAAGGTGTATCAACCTAATGCTTAACAGTTTTTCCAAATAGATTTAAAGTACTGGGATTAAAGGAATCAAAACCGGAAGATTATTCCATTTGATGACACTGTTTGTTGTCTTGTTGAAGAGTGATCTCTGTAGATGTGACAAGGGAACAAACTATTGTGTGGGTTGTGATGGTAGTAATAATACTAATTATAATGCTTACTGTGTGTCACACACTATTTTGAGTTTTTACATGAATTAACCTTTAAATCATCACTATAATCCTATGAAGTAAAAAAGTGCCCTCATTTTATAGATGAAACTAAGGCAAAGAGAGGTTAAGTAACTTGTTCAAGGTCACACAGCAAATACCATGTTTTACTAGATTCAAGAACACTTGATTTTAAGAAATATCCCAATTTCAGAAATACTAAAATGTAAAAATGGGTGATAAAAATTCTGATATTCTTTCCATAAGATGAATCCAGATTTTAGAGTTTTAAAATATGAAAAAATATCTGTCTTAGAATTGCTGAAGTCTGGTTAAGTATGGAGCCAGGATTCAAATTTAGGCCATCTGATTTCAGGGCTCATGCTTTTATTGAGGGAGGAATTGTTCTAGGAAAAAGCCTTTTTTCTCTGTAAGGGCCACTGAAGAACTGTAATTGTGAATATACCATCCTGTTGTAGCTGCATAGAGGACTAAATGAACCTTCTTAAAAACTCATCACAAGCTAGACCACCCACAAACCATGTTCTATCCTTTAAGAAAGCATTTTTCGAAAGTAGCTTTTGGTAACTTAATTTTTCTTTCTTTGCAGTGTTTCACTCGAGGATTTGAGTATAAGAAACATCAAAGTGATCATACTTATGAAATAATGGTAATGAAGTTGCTGGGAATTTCCATTCATTTTTCAAGTATTAGACTGGGAATTAGTTATCTTTAAGTATCTTTTTTCTTTTTTTCCTCTTCTGAATTTGATAATAATTATTATTAAGTAAGTTTTTTAGGATTTTTTGAACCTACAATTTTTTTTTTAAACGGGGATCAAACCCAGGGCCTCACACATGCTAGGCAAGTACTGTAAAAAAACAAGTACTTCTGTTATACTCTAAATTTTTGTTTCCCATTTAAAAAGTATTTAAAGGGGATACATTTCAAGATTATCTGATATGAGGATAAGAGATATGTTGCTTTTTAGGTTTGCTGATAAACATATAGTCAGTGTGTTGTCACTTTGTGCTAATGGATTTTTTTTTTTTTAATTGGGGTATTGGGGATTGAACCCAGGGCCGCTTAGTCAGTCACTGGCCACATCCCCAGCTCTTTTTTAAAATTTTTTATTTTGAGATAGGGTCTTGCTAAGTTGCTTAGGGCCTTATAAGTTGCTGAGGCTACTCTCCTCAGACTCCTGAACCTCTAGGATTACAGGAGTGCACCACCATGTCGAGCTTGCTACTGGTAGTTTTATGTGGTTCCTGTTGGTGATGATGAAGTTCATGTCTGGCATTCCATTCCTCTGCCTTGTGAAAATTAATTATCCTCTGAGAGTTACATTATAAATGAACACAGAGTAAATGAGTTATTACTCTACATAAAAATGACATTGCAGAGGCAAACTAGTTTATAGGCCAGAATATGACTGCTCTGATTGATGCATTGCCACTTTTTTTGGAGGGGGGGTACCAGGGATTGAACTCAGGGGCACTCTACCACTGAGCCACATCTGCAGTCTTTTGTGTTTTATGTAGAGACAAGGTCTCACAGAGTTGCTCAGCACTTTGCTGAATTGTTGAGGCTGTCTTTGAACTTGGGAATCTCCTGTCTCAGCCTCCCAAAGTGCTGGGATTACAGGTGTGCACCACCGCACCCAGCCACTTAAAATACTTAAAAGTATTGCCACTTTTAAGAAGAAATGAGAATGCTGCTAAGTGCCCCTCCAAACCCTGACCAGGAGAATGGGTGGTTTAGTAAGCCAGAATACCGGGTCTATTCAACAGGTATGTTTAACAAATACTTTTTTTTTGGTATCGGGGATTGAACTCAGGGGTATTCGACCACTGAGCCACATCCCCAGCCCTATTTTGTGTTTTATTTAGAGAGAGGCTCTCACTGAGTTGCTTAGTGCCTCACCGTGACAGATACTTTGGTTGAAATGGTTTTGTCGGTTTTCAGAGCATATTAGGCATCCAACTAAATCTCTGTATTTTTTCTTATGGAAATAATGCTGGTTGACTTGAAAGTAATAATTTTACATTGTAGTTAAATCATTTGGCACTATGTTGCTGTAACAAATTACCAAAAATTAAGTAGTTTAAGACTACACAGATTTATTATCTCACAGTTTTGTAAGTAAGGAAACTACTAGGCTCACCTGGTTTGCCACAGGTCCCATAAAATTGAAATCAAGGTGTTGGTTGGCCTAAGCTTTTATTTGAATGCAAAGGGGGAAGAATCCATTTCTGGGCTTATTCAGTCTGTTGGCAGAATTTCATTGCCTTCAGGTAGCACTAATGCCACTGTTTGCTTACAGGCTGTTGTTCAGAGCTTATCAGCTTCTAGAGGCTGCCTACCCTCCCTGGCTCCTGGCCCCTTTTGTCATGTTCAAAGCCATTAATCTGGGAGTCCTGGAAGGTTATTGATGAAATGCTTGAAACCTCTCTGCCCTCCTGCTATATCCCTCCTGAGCAGTATCTCTGCCTCTTCTGCCTTCCTCATTTTTTTTTTTTTAATTTAATTAATCCTTTTAAGAACTCATGTAGACTACTTTGGGCCCATTTGGATAAACCAGGATAATCTCTCTACTTTAAGATCAGCTGATTAATAACCTTAATTCAATCTACACAGTTTCTTCACAGCAATACCTATTTAGTGTTTGAATAATCAGGGACAGGAATCTTGGGAGGAGCGAGAACTACTACTGAACTCATAGTGTATTTACTTCAGTCTCTTAAAAGTTAAGTATGAGTTGGAAGTGGTGACGCATACCTGTAATCCCAGCAGCTCGGGAGACTGAGGCAGGAGAATTGTGAGTTGCTAAGCAACTCAGTGAGATCCTGTCTCTAAATAAAATACAAAGTAGGGCTGGGGATGTGGCTCAGGGGTCAAGTGTCCCTGAGTTTCAAAAAAAAAAAAAAAAGTTATTATGAATCAACCTCTCAGAGTTCTTGGGAGCCAACTGACTAGTCTTCATCTGCCTCTTTCAAAACACCTTCAATCTTATAAATAGTGTATTCATTAATTATAGGACTTAGAATAATTTTTCCCATTTTAATTAAAAAATGAATGAAGGGTTGAAGAGTGTGGCCAAAGTAGCTGTGACTTTGACTTCATTTCACCAAAGTCATCAAATCTTCAGAAAGCTGATTTATTTTTCCCAGATTCATACAAGAATGCGTAGTCATAATACGAATTTCTCCTCCTCCCCTTCCTCCCCTTTCTCCTTGTCCCCCATCTTTTTCTCCTGCTCCTGTCTAGGGCCTCACATATTCTGTCACTAAGCTACATCCCCAGTCCCCAAATTTATTCATTTAAAATATCAAAATAATTCCTTAAGAGATAATTCAGTGTAGCTTGGGTAGGTTGATAGTCATGCTTAGCAACTGGAGGAAAGCTGACCATGAGCTATTCTAGGTAGCTCGTCTTGGGCATAATGCTAAAAATACTATTTCACTCCAAGTTCACCTAAATTCCGATTACATCATGCTTTTCTCACATTTTCTGTACTTTGCTTTGGGGAGCTTTTGAAGGTTACTAATACTCTCTTCCTTTTTCTGGCCAATCTTGTCTATTCTGGTGAATCTCCTTCTACAGGAATGATGATCAAATTTTGGCTTTCTACATATGAAGCTGGTAAAAACTCGATTTTTTGCATATGAAGCTTCAAATAACTTTAAATGGTTTCCAGTACTTTTGTATTTTGGGGAGTTACTCATGCTCTGGTGGGTGGTGCATTAATCAAGATTTCTGAGTTCTATACTTTTGTCTTGTAATTCTCAGAACCTTAAACAAGTAAAGGCAGCTCTTTCTGCCACATCCTTTATACCAGTGATTTTTAAACTTAAATGCCTAAGAATCACCCGGAATCTTTTAAACTTAAGTGTATGAGAATCACCTGGAATCTTCTTAGAAATGTAGACTTCTAGTCCCTGCTGTTAGGAGATTCTGGTTCAGAGGGCTGAGATTGGGTCTACTAGTTAAATAACATTGATACAACATTAAGAAAAACTGCTTTTGGCCTTTTTTTTTTAAAACCTGTAGTGTAAAAACATTTTTTATTGTTTATCTCTCAGTGAAGTTGGTAAGGAGTAATTAATATTCCAAAATACAGTTTTAGAACTGGCTCTTCAACTAATGTGTGATTTGTCATATTTGCATATCATTATAGTACTTGCCAGATTGAGAATGATAGTATGAATTTAATATAAACATAGCCTCTCTCTCTCTCATAGCCTTTTCTCTCTTGGATCTCATAATAGCTCATGTGCTAGGCATGTATTCATTGTATGCACTTAGATCAAAACGTGTTCTTTATTGGTAGTATAGTTTTATTAATCATGGCAGATTTTTTTTATCACTAACAAAATGTAAGATGTTTCTAAATGTTATCTGAAGACCTGTTTTATCATTTTCTAAAACTTCTTATTATGGAAAACTTCAGGCAGACACTAGAGAGAATGGTATTTGAATGTCTGTTGCTACATAGCTACTTCTCAAAATTTGTTACTTAAAGTAACACCATTTAATTATCTTTCATAGGTAGAGTGGTCTTTAGCTCCACGTGAGATATTGGAGTTACACACTTCCACCAGACTTTATTCACAGACCTCTGGTACTTCATTAGGATGGCTTGAATTGATTGGGGGTTAGCTAAAACCTCTTAGCTACCCAAGGCCTTGGTTCTCCAGGTAGTCTCAGGGCCACTTCTACATGTGGCCTCTCCACATGGTCTTTCCAGCAAGAGGGTTAAATTTTTTATTTGGTGTCTTAGGAGTGCAAAAGTGGAAGCTGCTAGGACTTTGAAAGAGCAAGTCACAGGTCCAAGCCCATATTAAATAAGAATTCTAAGAGAAGTTCATCAGGGGCCACCACTGTAACCAGCTACCACATACAGAAAAATAAATTTCCATATACCTAACCCTAGCTCTTAAAATGATCAATTTATGGCTAATCTTGTTTCATCTAAACCCTCAACCTTCCAGATTATTTTGAAGCAAATTCCCCCAGACATAACATTTACATGTTTCATTTGGGTCTCTTAAGTAATTTTGGTCAATTTTCCAGCCATCTCATAAGGTCTTTATTTTTAAAACCCTATCTACTTTCCCATCTCTGAAGTTATCACTGTTCTGATTTTTATCAACATAGATCAGTTTTGCATATTGCAGAACTGCATATAAATGGAATTCTACCATGTGTACCTTTGTTTCTAGTTTCTTTCACTCAGCATGTTTTTGAGATTTGTTCATGTGTATATTAGTAGCCATTCCTTGTAATTACTGAGTGATTTGTCATTCTGTGAATATATGCACTTTGTTTATCCATTCTCTTATTTATTTGTTGTTGTTACTGGGGATTGAGTGCTTTACCACTGAACTACACCCCCACCCTTTATATTTCTTATTTTGAGACAGGTTCTCTGAGTTGTTGAGACTGGCCTTGAACTTGCGTTTTTCCTACCTCAGCTTCCAGAGTCCCTGGGATTACAGGCATATGCTACTGTGGCTGGCCAGTTTATTTAATGTAATTTAATTTATTTATTGATTGATTGATTGTTGATGGATCTTTATTTATTTTATTTATTTATGCGTGGTGCTGATAATCGAACCCAGTGCTTCACACATGCTAGGCAAGTGTTTTACCACTGAGCCACAACCCCAGCCCGGCCAGTTTATTTGATTTTTGAAAACTGGGTTGTTCATCTTATAGGTGTTGGTACAGTCTAGATTTTGCTGATTAACCTGTTCTTAGGTCTTTTGTGTTTCCTGGCAATTATGTTCACTGGCTATATCAGATTAATTTATAATTATTGTCTAGATCTGTTAATTCACCAGGAATTGCAAAATACTGATCTTTTAATTTGAGTTAGAATAATTTTGTAAAGAAAGTTCTTGTCATTATCTATTTGGTCATCCTGAATAAAGTTTGTGTAGGAAAGGCAAGATAAATGCTAATTTCTAATTTTGAAAGTTGGTTCCTTAGCATCATCCAGATATTTAAAATATTTGATGTGTTTTAGTCTTTTGAGGTTATTATCCTTATTGATGCTCACAGTACTCCTTTTTTGGTTAGTAGGAGCTTCTACAAATGGCCTTTTGAATCCTTTTGATATGACCCTTTTAGTCTTTGAGAGCTGCTTGACAGTGTGTTCCAATCTGGTCTTGTACATTTCCTGACCCAGACCTGGCATCAGCCTTTTCTTTAAGGAACCCTAGTTCCTTTTAATGGAAAGTAGTATTTAAAGACTGAACTGGGTACTAGAAGCACTCATACTATTGAATTGGTTATCAGTTTTAGACCTTTTTTTTAAATGAACAGTGTTAGGAAATTACTTTTCTTTTAAGATAAAATGTATATATAAATATACATGGGCTGGATATTTATATATACATTTATATAAATAAATGGCTAGCTCATTGGTAGAACTCTTGCTTAGCATATGCAAGGCCCTGGTGTTCAATTCCCAGCACTGCAAAAACAAACAAACCCCAAAACATTCATACTAAAACTTTCTCTTTTTTATATATTTTTAAGTTAAATTTATTTCAACTGGTATTTAAGAACATAAAAGTTGTATATATTAATGGTATAACATTTTAGTATCACCAAGAATGAGTTGTTATTAAAAAAAAAAAAAAAAAAGCTTGGCCAGGCGCAATGGTGCATGCCTATAATCCCAGCGACTTGGGAGACTGAGGCAGGAGGATTGCAAGTTTAAAGCCAGCCTTAGCAATTTAGCGAGGCACTAATAAGCAACTCAGTGAGACCCTGTCACTAAATAAAATACAAAATAAGGCTTGGGATGTGGCTCAGTGGTCAAGTGCCCTTGAGTTCAATCCTCCGTACTCAAAAAAAAAAAAAAAACTTGAACAAAAGTAATTTTGACTACAGTACATTTAGAATCCTAATTTCTTTGGTATAATTGATGTTTTTGAAACATACACATTAAAAATATTACTCTGAAAAAGTAAATCCAGTTGAAATAATTCAAAATGCTCTATTAATAATTTTAAAACGTTTCCTTAATTTAAAAAAAGATTTTTAACTGATAATACAAAAATATTAAAGCTATACATATTAATGGGTTACTGTGTAATGTTGGATGCACATATGCATTGGGTAATGTTTAAATCAGGTTAAACATATCTCCTCAAACATTGTATCAATTCTTGGTCTTGAAAACTTTCAAAATACTTTCTTCTAGCTTTTTGAAATGTACAGTACTTAATTGTAACTAATCATTATACTGTTCAGTAGTGCTCCAGAGTTGCTTGCTGCTATTTAACTGTAGCTTAATACCCATTGATTTTACCTATCACTCCCTTGTTCTAAAACTTTCAGTTCAAATACAAAACTACTATTTTTCTATTTCTTCCTCGATCTCTTCTTTTCCCCAAGCCCAAAATCCCAATTTCCAATGATGGTAACATAATTACCAATTTGATTTACCTCATAACACATGTACATATAGTAATTTAAAAATTATCAACACTAAAGAAAAATTTGTTTTCCTTTGTTGGTTTGTTTGTTTTTATTTTCAGGGTATAGCCTACTGTAGATAAAAAGTCAGTTTCTAGTGTTTTAAAATCACTTAGTTCCTTTCTGTATGGTTATGCCTTCAAGTTGATTCTTAAGTTTGTTACATTTTTTCTCTTGATTCTTAGTTTTGAAATTTAAAATTTGGTTTTAAAATTTAAAGATTTAAATTTAAAACTTTAAGAAGTATTTATATTTTCAAAGTTAAATTTACAAAACAAGGAATATATAGAGAAGTCTAGCTTTTATCCCTGTCCTCTCTACCATATCTCTTCTTTGTTTCCCTATACGTAACCCTTTTTTAAAAACTATGTAGTTTCTCAGTCTCTAGTAGCCCACTCCTACGCAATGTGGTTTATTCTTCTGATTACACAAAAATGAACATACAGATTTGTATTTCTCACTCTTTTAACTAAATGGGAGCATAATTTATATCTCTGCCTCTGTGCCAAGTTTGAAATGTGTTGTAGGTTTGGTGATACTGTTTATTGGAGCCCTTGTAGCTAGTGATGAACAGAGGGTTGGGAGAGGTGGACAACTAATAAGGATGTACTTTAGCTGTCTCTTAATAACATGAGAATGAAAACCATTTAACTATAGTACTACAGTTGGGATTCCTGAGTTCCTTTTCTTTTTTTTTTTTTTTTTTTTTTTTTTTGGTACCACAGATTGAACTCAGGGCACTCAAACACTGAGCCACATCCCCAGCCCTATTTTGTATTGTATTTAGAGACAGGGTCTCACTGAGCTGCTTGGCGCCTCGTTAAATTGCCGAGGCTGGCTTTGAACTCTTGATCCTCGTGTCTCGGCCTCCCAAGCCACTGGGATTACAGGCGTGTGCCACTGTGCCTAGCCCTGAGTTTTATTTCTGTCTGTGTTCTTAGTCAAAACTTTTTTCTCCTTAGACTTCAGACTTTCCAGTTCTTGACCCCAGCTGGACTGCTCAAGAAGAAATGGCCCTTTTAGAAGCTGTGATGGACTGTGGCTTTGGAAATTGGTAAGATCTTGGTATTAAGAATGGTCCTTCCCTAGTGAGCTCAGAGAAGAAGCCACTGTTGAAGGGTGAAGGGAGGAGACTCAGAAAGGAAAATTATGCTGCTGTCTTACTGATTCAGGACTAGAGACAAGTTCTCTTCCCCTTTGCACATTATTTTCCAGGCCTGAAATGCTTCACAGGAGTGTGGGATGTTTAGTGGTCCATGACTGAGCAGCTCTAAAAGGCCACTTTGGAAATATCAGCACTGGGAAGGTTTGTTGTTCCTTTCTGAATAGTGGAGAAGTTTTAGACTTATGAGTTATTGCTCCCTTATGATTTTATTTATTTTTGTTGGCTATAGATGCCCTTGTCACTTAAGACTTGAGGTAGATGATTAAAGCTTGTGAAATTCAAGTTTCACAGACCTCCTAATAGCCCTCTCTGGTTTTAGCCTTAGTCCAAGCTGGGAAGAATTGAATTGCACTCACTACTGTTTTGCCTTAAGAGGCAGTACTACTTAAAAATACCACCACTTGCCGGGCGTAGTGGCACACTCTTTTTTTTTTAATAATTTTTTAATTGTTGATGGATCTTTATTTTATTCATTTATTGTTTGTATGTGGTGCTGAGGATCGAACCCAGTGCTTCACGCATGCTAGGCAAACGCTCTACCACTGAGCTACAGCCCCAGCCCCAGTGGCACACTCTTGTAATCCCAGCAGCTCGGGGGGCTGAGGCAGGAGGATTGTGAGTTCAAAGCCAGCCTCAGCAACTTAGCGAGCCCCTGTCTCTAAATAAAATATTTTTTAAAAGTGCTGGGGATGTGGCTCAGTGGTTAAGTGCCTCTGGATTTGATCCCTGGTACCAAAAACAAACAAACAAAAAAACCCCACCGCTTTCATTTTTTACCTTTTGGGAGTAGTTTTATACGATTGATTTTGTTTTGGAACTAGGTAGCAGAGACATTATTAAATATATTTTGTTTCTGAAGAATCTGAAACTTAGTTAAAATTATTTTTCATTATCATATGGCTTATTAATGAAGGACCCTGGGTTTGATCCTCAGCACTATTTGCACACAGAACAAAGACTTGCTTCTCTGTCCACTTTGGGGAAGACACTTAAGGTTGGTGGTGAGGGCACTAGAGTTAAGAATTAAGATAGATATATCTCCTGCCCTCAAGAAGCTTGTAGTCTAGTAGAAGAATCAAAATTGTATATACAGATGATTGAAGTACACAAAGCAGACTATAATGATGCCTTAGAAGAAGGACTAGTGAAGTGCTCTGGAAGAGTCAGCTTGAGGAGGGCACTTTGAGAGATTTTTCTACCTCTCCATCACCCGGGTAAGAGTCAGGTCTGTAAATTTTGTCTTTGTCACTTAAGAGCTTTATATTCTTGAACAGGTTTATTAATCTATTAATCTCTTTGAGTTTTATATTTTCTTCTCTAAAGTGAGATGATAATATACCACAAGGTTCATACTAGGAATAATTTTAATGATTTCGTGAATTTTCTAGCTCAATATCTGGCATATTGTAGGAGCTTTAATGGAGAAATGTTTGTTCATGTGAAGTGTTTTGTATACTATAGAACATTATGCAGCCGGGCGTGGTGGCGCATGCCTGTAATTGGCTCGGGAGGCTGAGGCAGGAGAGTCACAAGTTCAAAGCCAGCTTCAGCAAAAACAAGTTGCTAAATAAAATACAAAATAGGGCTGGGGATGTGGTTCAATGGTCAACAGTGGTCGAGTACCCCTGAGTTCAATCCCTAGTACCCCCCCCCAGAAAATTATGCAAAAATAAAGCTATACCTAAGTACATTTTTCATGTTATAATGCTATAAATAATAGTGGCTTATTATTTATAGCATCTCTGGGGCCTAGCTCAGAAGGAAATTTTTTAAAAATATTTTTTGTTGTCAATGGACCTTTATTTTATTTATATGGGGTGCTGAGAATCCAACCCAGTGCTTGCTAGGCAAGTGCTCTACCACTGAGCCCAGCACACTCAGAAGGAATTTTAGACATTTTTTCTAGTCATCTTTCTTGTGGCAAGAAAGGACTTCTTAGTTATTGTTCCTATATCTTCAAACAATAGGATTTGGAACATCAGATTAAACTAAGATTAGGCTTATATTCTTCTCATACTTCTGATGTCTCCATGACATCTGTTTGGAGATATTAGATTATTGATATTATGTGGATTCACTTAAACTGTGGAAAGAGCAAATCATGCTTTTAGTATTATGTATACATGGCAATACTACTCCTCTTCTTTTTTTTCCTACACTTCTCTAGGCAGGATGTAGCTAATCAGATGTGCACCAAGACCAAGGAGGAGTGTGAGAAACACTACATGAAGCATTTCATCAATAACCCTCTGTTTGCATCTACCCTGCTAAACCTGAAACAGGCAGAGGAGGCAAAAACTGCTGACACAGCCATTCCATTTCATTGTAAGTTCCTCCCTAATTTGGTAAGAGATACTTTGCTCATTCTGGAGCCCTGTTTCAGTTGCAGATAAATAGTGGTTTGATGACTTGGATAGATAAAGAGCTTATGGAAGACAGGAGGAGCTGGAATGACAGCTGTTGAGAGTCAGGGCCATAATGTGGCAAGAAGGGGTCAGTTGTATAATGGACATCTGGATACTTTAAGCCAACATGTAATTCTACTCACTCTGAGTCCCTTGAATATATCAGTTAACTTTAATGCATGCTTCTATGAGATGAAGTGTCAAAAGGGATCAACCTGTCCATGCTTTTATGAGTACAGGCCCTTCTGTAATCCAAAGGTTTGTGATCATAGATAGAAGTTGCTTAACAGGGTCCAGTATTATCTTACTATCATTAATTGCCCCAATGTCAAATCCAAGGAGCAGTTTGTTATTTTTGTTCGCTTGGTTGTAGCAGTGAAGGCAGACTTTTTAATCCTATGTGCCTTTGGGAGTAATGGGTCCTTTAAAAAAAATAAACCCAAAAACATGATGAATTATAAATGGACATCTTTTCTGACTCTCAAAGTACAAAGTAATGAGATTACTAATATTTTCTCTCCTCTCCTTTTCTCATACTTCCTAGAAACAGTTTTATAGCTGACTAATTCAGAGGCTAGTGATACCTCCTATTTGAATAACACTTTGGATGTTAGCAGTTTGTTCTAAAATTCATTAGATCATTTGTTCCTACAATAGTCTAATGAAATAAATAGGTGCTTTCATTTTATACAATGAGGAAACTAAGATTCAGAAAGGTTAAATAATTCGCATAAGGTCATGGTACTGCTGTATGCTGGAGCTGGTATTCACCTTCGGCTAACTTCCAAATATAGTGTGTTTTTGCTTCTCAGTTGAATGAGATTTGTAAATTGAGATTGGCCCTAAGGGGTAAGGGAACTGAAACTGACAGGATGAATACTTAGGTTCTATAATATTAAAATAAAATTCTTGCTGGATGCAGTGGTGCATGCCTGTAATCCCAGCAGCTCTGGAGGCTGAGGCAGGAGGATCACAGGTTTGAGGCCAGCCTTAGCAATTTAGCAAGGCCCTAAGCAACTAAGTGAGACCCTGTCTATATATAAACAAATAAATTTTAGGAACTAGTTTTCTTTCATTTCAGGAAAGCAAAAATCAGAGGGAATTTCCCCATATTAGAGAATCCTAATTCTTAGTTTCCTTTTTTAAGAAATCAGTCTGTTTCTGTAATGCTTTATCTTTTTCATTTCATAAAAAAACAGTTTTTCTCCAAACAAAAATATTTCCACGTTGATAAGGACTATTTTTATATGACTTTTTCATGCCAATATTTTATTAACTAAAGAAATCTTAATTCTTTCAGCTGCAGATGATCCTCCTCGACCTACCTTTGACTCCTTGCTTTCTCGGGACATGGCAGGATACATGCCAGCTCGAGCGGATTTCATTGAGGTAGGAGAAATTTGTTTTTAGCTATAAGTTAGGAAAAACTTGTTTTTGTTTCTGATGAGGCTTCTGTTACCCATATCACTAAAAGTAGATTTTCAAACTACTGTTATTTGTGGGACTTTTATGCAGCCATACTTTCTTTCATTTGATTTCCTTTTCTCATTTGTAAACATTTTCACTTGTGGAACAGTAAAAGGTCCCCAGACCAAGAACCTACTACTGAAGTCATCACTGCTGGCTCCTATTTTCTTTGTTGGAATGGAATTTTTACAGCCTGGTTCTCATTTAATACCTAGGGAGCTTCAGGGTTGTACTGTATCAGAACTTGGGCCTCCTATTAAGGACTAGATAGTAAATATTTTAAGTTTCCCAGGTCATAAAGTTTTGGTTTAAATTAAACTTTGCCATGGTTGTGCAAAAGTAGCATATATAATATGTAAACAAATGAGTATGCCTGTGTTACAGGAGAATCATGCGAAAAACCAGACATTGGGCAGGATGGTTACTTGCCGATTCCTATAGTGTATCCACCAGTATATAAAGAATGGTGAATGTGTATAAAAACCATGTTCCCCATTCAGCAATGGAATTAAAATCCATGTGAATGAAGTCATGGATTTTTTGGTACCAGGGAGTAAACTCAGGGGTACTCAACCACTGAGCCACATCCCCAGCCCTATTTATGTAGAGACAGGGTCTCACTGAGTTGCTTAGCGCCTCGCCGTTGCTGAGGCTGGCTTGGAACTCGCGATTCTCCCGTCTCAGCCTCCCTAAGTGCTGGGATTACAGGTGTGCACCACTGCACCCAGCACAAGTGTCTTGATTTATAATTGGTCAATACAATAGTGCTTCTGGATACAGCTTGAAAGTTTAACAAACTGCAAACAGTTTTGATACCCAGGTCAGCAGTTTGCTCATAGCAGTGATACTGTAAATCTGCCCAATAAACACTACCCTGATAATCTGTACTATTGAATAGAATGTGAACAAATATACATGCAAGCATAATTATTAACCAATTATTAATATTAATAATTAACTAACTGTATAAGCAATATTATTAACTAGAATCCTCAAAAGAAAATAAAAGGTAAATGAATTAGTGTAGTTTTCTTACCTAATATTTGAAGATCTATTCAAAGTTAAATTTTCTTGAGAATGAACAGAATATTTACAAAATAAAACATTGGATTTAGCTTCATTCCTAAACTCATACAATTATTTTAATTTTTTGTTTTCATTAACTACCTGAAAGCCTCACAGATTTTCCCCCATGATTTCCTATTACTTGTGGCAGAATCCTGGCCTTTTACCACATTTAGTATTTTTAAACAGATGATGGTTTATGTATTTTCTGTGTCTTCTAAAGCATGGCTACTATAAAGGCATTATTCAAAGCTGATGGGTTTGGGGTGGGGGATTTCTTTTCCCCTAACAGGAGTTTGACAATTACGCAGAATGGGACTTGAGAGACATTGATTTTGTTGAAGATGACTCGGACATTTTACATGGTAACATTTTATTTTATCAAATGTTCATTGAATACAAATATGAGATGACGCCATTTTGGATGCTGGGATATAAAGATAAAACATGCTCTTTTCCCTCATGGAAATTAAAACCTAGTGGTAGGGGGTTGGGGATGTAGCTCAGTGGGTGAATGATGACCTAGCATGTATGAGTCCCTGGGTTCTTTCTCCAGCATTATTATAAACACACATACATACAAACCTAGTGATTAAGTTGCTGAATTCACCCTATTTGACTGGTTTTGACTACATCGAATAAGATTTATGATAGTGGTGAAAATATTGATCATGTAATAGTAGTTGGGAATATCCCATCCCTTGGCATGTGTGGTCTTTTGACTGAAGTAAGATTACACTGAGGTAATTGGTTAAGTAGTCCTCATTTCTTCTTAGAAGAAAGGAAAACGGTATACAGTCCTTGAAATTTCAGTAACTGCTGATACTGTATGTTCACTATAATTTATCACCCAAAATTGTCAATAGCAAAGAAAAAGAATGGAAAAATTTCAAGAGTTTTTAGACCAAAATTGGGAATTTCTTGTTTCTTAAAGTGGAAGTTTTAGCACTTCTGAATCCTAACCTTATATTAGATCTCTAAGGTTTTATGATAACTCTTCTGTTAAAATTTGAGTACTGAATGCCATAGAGTTACTGAAAGTGGGTGGTCAGTAGCATATGAAACCTTAGATTCTGTGCCCAGCACTCTGCCTCTCGTCCCCAAAAATGATTAGACTTTCGTTAAGTCCCTTTTCCTCTCCATTTTCAGTGAAGTGTATACTTAAAATAGTCCTCAGTCTTCTCTTTCATTTCAGTCCGAAATTAAATATTATAAAATAGGTCAGTAATGCTCTGTTGGGGTCTGTATTCCTCAATTTCATTGTTTCTCTTAAATATATATCCTAGATGGCAAAGGCAGGTAGGATTACTTGTTGAATTATAAATCAATCAATTAACATATTATATTAACTGGTATTCTGTCACTAGAAGAAAACTGGATTCCTCTCTCTCTGGAAGAGCTGCATGAGTATGTCACCAAACCTGGGACCAAGAAAGAATCCTCACAAAAATTTTACATTGAAGCTTTTTTCTGTATACATTTCTTTGAGCAAATTTTTTTGTTGTTGTTGCAAAATTTTATTCCTCTTCTTTTCTCCCACACAACTTTAATGAAAGTCAGAGTGACGCAGATTGAACTAAAAGAGGAAAACTTGAAAGCAGACTACCTTAGCACTCACTAGATTCATTGTATTTGTTCAGTCTTTTGTGTCAATCTCTTCTTTTCAATTCAGTGACTCATGCTGTCTTATCTCATGTGCTGTTCCCTCTAAGGTGACATGCAGATTGCCATTCAGTCTTTGTCTACATACACTTTCTCTACATACATACCTTTAATTAAAAAGGCATTGTTACCTGGCTTGTATCTTTCTTACCCAAACACCAGGCTGTATATACAAAAAGGGCAGCTTCATAAATATGATCCTTTTAGACATTATTAAAAATGACTGCTGGGTGCAGTGGTGCACACCTGTAATCCTAGTGGCTCAGGAGGCTGAGGCAGGAGGATTGTAAATTCAAAGCGAGCCTCAGCAAAAGCGAGGTGCTAAGCAACTCAGTGAGACCCTGTCTCTAAATAGAATACAAACAGGGCTGGGATGTGGCTCAGTGGTCTAGTGCTCCTGAGTTCAATCACCAGTACCAAAACAAAAATTACCAAACTTTTGAAAGTCAAAATCTCTAATGTCAATAATGGCTCAGCTATGTAAGGGACTTGCTGAAGCACATCTCTAGGCTCTAATCCAAAGTCTTCATTCTTACATCTCAACATTATTAAGAAAACTAGTAGGGGCTGGGGTTGTGGCTCAGTGGTAGAGCACTTGCCTAGCATGTGTGAAGCACTGGGTTCGATTCTCAGCACCACATGTAAATAAATGAATAAAATAAAGGTCCATCAACAATTAAAATTTTAAAAAAGGGTTGGGGGAGCTCAGTGGTAAAGTGCCACTGGGTTCAATTTCCAAAATAAAATAAAACTGTAGTAGTAGTTGTTATTACTTTTTCTCTTCATTCTTTATAGAAGCAGGATTTGTACTTTTTTCTGCTGCATTTGTGGTTCTTTCTGTAATTAAGTGGGGACAAAAAGAACAGTCAAAAAGAAGCAGTTGATTAGTAATTTTTAGCTTAGCTAGCTTTTCACACCTGTACCATACTTTATCTGCTCCTCCTTCAGTTTCTACAACCTTATAAATCACTGATTTTCATTTGCAGTAGAATGGAAGCATTAGTTTTTAGTTCTTATAAATAAGTAACTTTAATACACCATGAATAATAATCTTTTCCCCTGGCCCCGTAGTGAACTATAAGATATTTAGATAGGTACCTTTTATTTATTTATTTTTTGGTACTAAGATTTAACCCAGGGGATTTTAATACTGAGCTACATTCCCAGCCCTTTTTCATTTTATTTTGGAACAGGGTCTCACTAAGTTGCTTAGGCTGGTCTCAAACTTGGAATCCTCATCTCTTAGCCTCTTGAGTTGCTGAGATTACAGGAATGAGCCACCATGCATGGCTAGATAGGTACTTTTAAAAAGATAACATTTTAAAGAGGTTTGGCAGCAGTGGAAGTCAAAGGGATGACTTGGTGGTGGTACCACAGAGATGCTTTGTTTATGACTCTGTGTTCTTAGGTGTCTAATCCAGCAGCGTGACCCATGTCTGGGGCATATTACCCTTGAGCAGTGTCTCCTAAAAAAGAGACTAGGAGCCCAAAGATACTCAGGAAGCCTTGAGAAGGAGTTATTAAGTGTGCCTGGCACAGAGAGAGGGGCACAGATGTAGTGAAAATCAGGACATTGAATCAACCTCAGGCTTGTTTTCTAGTTACTATGTAATACTGGGCAAGTCCTTGGAGTCTTGCTTGATGTTTTTTTGTGTCTCCTGCTAGTAAAGAAGTGGTGACACTGATTAGTCAGAGTGTAAATGGCTTCAATTAAAGACGGTACACAATTCAGGTTGGTGTTATTACCATTCCATTACACGATTATACTCTTAATATCACTGAACATTAACATTCCTTTTATGTTCCCTCACTTATAAGTACTAGAAGGAAGCAGAGTGGCTGGTTTTTGTATTTGGAACCCATCTAGAACATCAGCTGATGCCACCAAGCCATTTTCCTCTCCTGAAGGCTTTTGCTTTGATTTCTGGAACTTGCCTAATAAAATTGGCTTGCGTAGTCCATAAAAGAGGCCTGAGATACAATGGAGGAATAATTAATTAGCATTCCAACTATAACAGAAGGCCTTCAGAATGAGTCCAGGAAGGGTTCTATAAATGGAGCCTCATCTGAGGGAAAAAAACAAGTCCTGAAATCCCTAGATGTCATCTTTTTCTATTGTATTGACATAGCATAAATTATTAGTTCAAAAAGATATGCAGAAGGCTCATAACTTGGAACTCTTACGTCTTGTGTATGTTGTGGGAGCTCACTGCAGATGCTTAGTATAGTTCCATCTTGCTGACATCTCTTTCCCCATCTCCTCTGACTTGTGAAAAGCTCTCCTAAGTCTTTGTACTACTCTTTCCTTGAGTTTCTCAGCGTTCCTAAATCGTGAGTTCAGTATCCTCTGTTCGTTGTTGTCTCACAACCCAGGCAATCTGAAAACATCGTGAACTTCTCTTATGTGTTGGATCTGTTTTCAACACAGGGTTACGCAGTAGTACAGTTCACACTTCTTCTATTTGGAAAGCTTCTCCATCAAGGTTTCTCTTCCAGGCATAGAGCCTCTTTCCCTTTTCAGATTGTATTTCTTTGGCCCATATTCTTGCCCTTTAGATCCTTTTACAGTTTGTAGATCAGACGTTCAGCTTGGTCACCATGTGCATTCACCTGTTTGGCAGTGCTTTTCATTTAAGTGATCTAGATGGTTTCTGCATAAAACATTTTAAACATAAATATTAATAATAGGGCTGGGGTCATGGCTCAGTGGTAGAGTGCTTGCCTGGCATATGTGAGGTACTGGATTCTCAGCACCACAAAAAATAAAGATATGTCCATCTGTAACTAAAAATAGTTTTTAAATATTATAATTAATAATAGCCAGTATATATAGTACTTTTGTTTGCTGGGTATCATTTTAAGCCCTTCACATATATAAAGTCATTAATCCTCACAAAATCCTATTGAGCCAGGTGTGAGTAGCACATGCCTGTAACCCCAGCTATTTGAAGGCTGAGTCAGGAAGATTCCAAGTTCAAGGCCAACCTCATAAATTTAGCGAGACCCTGTTTCAAAATAAAAATGCTGTTCCTGCATGTATGAATTTGTCGGGATGAACCCAACTGCTATGTATAACCATAGAGCTCTTAATAAAAAAGTAAAAAGAAGGGCTGGGGTCGTGGCTTAGTGGTAGAGCGCTTGCCTAGTATGCGTGAGGCACTGGGTTCAGTCCCCAGCACCATATAAAAAATGAGGAGGAGGAAAAAGAAAACTAAATAAAAAATAGGCAAAGGATTTGAATACTTATTTCTTTAAAAAAAAGAAAAGAAAAAGAAAATGAAAGTGCTGGAAGATAGCTCAGTAGTAGAATGCTTGCTTAGCATGTGGAGGGCCCTGGTTTCAATCCATAGTAGTATAGAAAAAAACAAAAAGAACCCCATGAGTTGACTGTTATTGTTCTCATTTTATAGATGAGGAAATTGAAGCATGGAAACATCAAGTAACTTGCCTGAGATCATACACCGGCAAGTGGCAGAGCTGTCTCTAGAGTGGATGTTTTTAATACATATAGTGTCCACTGTCTTTACATTCTTGAATTTTTGTTGCTATTTCTTTTTTTTTTTTTTTAATATGTATTTAGTTGTAGATGGACACAATGTCTTTATTTTATTGCTTTGTATGTGGTGCTGAGGATTGAACCCAGGGCCTCACGCATGCGAGGCAAGCGCTTTACCACTGAGCTACAATCCCAGCCCCTGCTATTTCTTTTTAATGAGGTTTCTGGTTTGTTATCTTCTATGACTTCATCACTTTTATTTTGGTACCGGGGATTGAACTCAGGGGTACTTGACCACTGAGCTATATCCCCAGCCTCATCTTGTGTTTTATGTAGAGACGGGTGTCACTGAGCTGCTTAGCGCCTTGATGTTGCTGAGGCTGACTTTGAACTTGGAATTCTCCTGTCTCAGCCTCTCAAAGTGCTGGGATTACAGGCATGTGCCACTGCGCCTGGCTTTCATCACATTCTTGAGAAGAAGGAATAGATATTTTTCCATTTCACATTCACAGAAATGTGCAAAAGATGTTAAGTAATTTATCTAAGGTTTTCTAGTTGCTGACTTTAATCATTAGGTCCCGTAGTCTGCTTCCACTCATAGAATTGTTTGTGTGTATCTTGGCTTAAAACTCAGAAGATAATGACTTTTATTTAAAAGCTTTGCTTCTGGGGAATACCTGAGTCATAGGTTTGTGCTTATGCGGTTGCAATAAGGATTTTGATTGGTCTCCCTGCAGTTAAAGCCTCTGAGTTGATTTTCTTGCCAAGCAAGCAGTAAGTGCCTTCTGTCAAGAAAACAGAAACATGTTGCCAGCTATTTTGAACAATGTTAGAAATATATTGCAGTGGGAAGGAGCTGCCTCTGTCTTCTGCCCACTTCTTGAAATATTTTAAGGCCAGCCGTTGGGAAACTTTACCAGTCTCCATCCAGTGTAATCACAGGGAGACTGTTCTTCCCCCAAAGCTGAGATTTCAGAGGCCTTCTATCAGTGGATAGGTTATAGATGGTTTTGGTTTGTTCATGTTTAATCTTTGGTTTTTGTTTGACAGCCTGTATTGGAGCTTCCAGTAAACTTTAAGTGAACGTAGACCAATCACTGATTCTCATTCTTAATTTGCTTTCTTGCTTCTATTCTGCCTACTGTGCTGAGGTCCTCCCTGGATTATTTATGCAGCCAAGATTTTGAAATCAGTTGCTGCTGAGTGTGAAAAAAGAGAAAAAAGAGTGTGAAAGAACAGAGAATTTCAAATATGAATTTTTCTCTGGGAGAATTCCAGTTTCCCTCCCATTTGTCTCTTATGTGTTCTTTCCCACCTTTTGTCTTCTAAAGCCAGTTGAACAAGTTTAAACTACTGGTGTGATCAAGCAGTAGAACTAATCATTGGCAGTATTTATTTATAGATTTTTTTTTGGTAGTACAGTCACTTTGTTTTTTTTCTTTTTTAATTAAGTCATTCCCACACACATCTCAGGAAGCGACATGGTAAAGTTAGTGTCTTTTAAAAATTACAGAAATGGTTTATCAAAATTAGCAGTAATTCCCACTGGATCTTCAAGACATTTCTATTGAATTTATCTTATTGAACAGACAAATAAGGCATATAAAGAGCCTAAAACATTGGGCTGGGATTGTGACTCAGTGGTAGAGCACTTGCCTAGTATGTGTGAGGCACTGGGTTTGATTCTCAGCACTGCATATAAATAAGTGAAGTCCATTGACAACTAAAAAACTATTAAAAATTTTAAAAAGCCTAAAACATGAGTTCTTCTCAGAATATTTTAGCTAATACTGCTATTTTTGTTTTCCTTCCTGCCTTGAACTGTTGACTTCCCATTCTTCCATTCTAGTAAGAAATAAAGTCTACTATAAAATTTGTATTTGGTTATAATGTATGTCAGAGAAACTTCATCTCTTCTCTCTTCCACCATTCAGGCACATAAAGTGCATCTACATTCCACAGCAATTATTTTGTAAAACAGGTAGAACATAGGGCTTCTGTAGTATCAGGAGTTTTATACGAAACAATCCTATAATCAAGAAAGATGTCCTTTGGCCTGTAGTGGTGGCGCATGCCTAGCCAGACTCTGTCTCAAAAAAAGAAAAAGAAAAGAAAGATATCATTTGTAGAAAGAGCTTACTACCTGAAAAAGAGTTTGAAAACTGTTACCTTAAATCTTAAGCCTTGATAACATTGAATTATTTTTCATTTGTTGGCACTTACAAGGAAAAATGAACCATTGCGGTTTATTTAAATCTTTGAACTTCTTAGAAACAAAGAAAAAGAATCCATGGTAGTTCTTTTTTTTTTTTTTTTTTTTTTTAATACTTAAAAATATTGCAGGGCTGGGGATCTAGCTCAGTTGGTAGAGTGCCTGCATGCACAAGGCCCTGGGTTTAATCCCCAGCACCACACACACACACACACACACACAAAGCCAGGTGCGACGGTGCATGCTTGTAATCCCAGCACTTTGGGAGGCTGAGACAGGAGAATCACAAGTTCAAAGCCAGCCTCAGCAATGGCGAGGTGCTAAACAACTCAATGAGACCCTGTCTCTAAATAAAACACTAACTAGGGCTGGGGATGTAGCTCAGTGGTTGAGTACCCCTGAGTTCAATTCCCCGGTACCAAAAAAAAAAAAAACTGCGTACACTCATTTCTCCAGATTATTCTGCTAAGATTTAGGTTATTTTTTTAAATTTAAAATTCTAAAAAAATTTTATCTCAGACCCACAGGAGAATGGCCTGGATACAAGTATTCCTGAACATCTTTTAGTGATTGAAGTTACATTTATATATAACACATTCTCTCATAGCCCAGCATGTAAGATTTTGGTATTGAACTTTCTAATCTAAGAATGTCTCCAGGGCAGGTAGCAGGAAGATTCACAGTAGAATATTAATATGGATTATCCAGAATTTCTGTATCTTGTCAGGATGCCAAGAGTTGTACATTGCTTAATAACTTTTGTTCATTGTCACATAATAAAAGAAATTGATGATTCCTTTTTTAGGGGGGCAGCATTGAACTCAGGGGCACTCTGCCACTGAGCCACATCCCCAGCCCTATTCTGTATTTATTTAGAGACAGGGTCTCACTGAGTTG